>JAOPUL010006364.1:19607905-19618341 GCA_027564515.1 Octopus rubescens | reverse complement strand
TGTGTGTGTGTGTGTGTGTGTGTGTGTGTGTGTGTGTGTGTGTGTGTGTGTGTGTGTGTGTGTGTGTTTGCTTTTGTCCCCACACCGCTTGACCAGCTTTGATTTCTTTACATCCCTGCCACCTAGCAGATCAGCAAAAATGACCGATAGAATAAGTTCCAGTCTTAAAATACGCACTGGTGTCGAATTGTTCATCTAACCCTACAAGGCAGTGCCCCAGCATTGCCTCAGTTCAGTGACTGAAACAAGTAAAATAGTAGATTCAAGGTTATGATAGAAGATCTTTGCTCGGTGCGACGCGCAGTGGAATAGATCAGCTTAACCACACAATCAGCTTAACCACGCAACCTTGTCTGAGCTCCGATTCGTTAGTCTAAACAGCAGCAGCAGCAAGAACAACAACAATCACAACAATCACAACAACAACAATGAACAATTCTAACTCCCATTGTGAAGAAATATGCAAATACTGAAATATTGAAATTTATGATTATATAGAAATATGATAGTAGTGGAAACCCCCCCCCCCCCGAAACCGAAAAAAAAAGACATTATTATAAGCTCCATGAACTTCACAGCAAAATCTCAGTCAATCAGTCTTGAGTATTTCATTGTATAGATTTCATAAAACTCTCGGTAACAACAAAATCTACAGCAACAATACGACAACAAAATATAAATGTGTGGCGAGTAGCTAAAGATATGCACGGTATTAAGTTAGTTAGACATACGATTCTTTCAGGAAAATACCATTTCCATATCTAATCAGGTTTCGATCAATGGTTTGAATTTAAATCAAAATATGAAACTTATCAGAGATGCTATTAGATCATTTATCGCCGCCATAGACAGTTTCATTCTTCCATTTGTTAAAATAGAAGAAAAAGAAAAAATGTTACGAAAAATATCAAATTTCCAACATTAATGTTGAAAATACGTCATTTTGCATAGCCTCGTATCATAATGTTTTAGTTTCTAATCTTAAATCTAAAAAATATATATATGTTCTTTACTTGAAATATTTTCATTGATAATTCAAAAAGAATTTACAAAAGGTTTTAAATATTTCGACCGCTTTATCACGTCTAACTGGTATTTTAAACGAAAAAATATTTATCTCAGATAAATCTTCGAAATCAGTATCCGTTATTATCCGTGTTGTCAAGCATCACCAGCATAGTTACTAATATGTTATAAGATAAGAAATTTAGATTTAGAATTCATCGAATGTTATGTACTGTTACATATTGATGATTATATGTATGGATTCATTTTTATTTATTATTTGAATTCATTCTGTAAAATTCATTCTTTTACTTAGAAACAAAGCTTTATCATTAAACGTTAGTCATCACAAAAATACAGAGTTACATTCTAAACTTCAGACGTAATTTGCATTTTTTCACTGTTCTGCTTACAGACTGAATTTGGCAGAGCGGTATACGTTTTTTAATGGATGGACTTTAAAAAATAGATTGTCTTTATTTGAAACCATAGTTTTCTAAAATTACTGCTAAATGTTTGGAAACATAAGTAAGTGAAGCAATAATTACTGGTACAAATTTAAATGTATGAAGGAGCTGCGTATTTCAAGGCAGTTGCCCATATATGTTCTCATTTAACTGATGCTCAATGAAAATGTGATCTCCTGCGGAACAACCTCTGCAATAGTATACGATTTTTTTTCTTTCTGTGCCAGCTATACCGGGCAAATTTTGTTAGCGCTTGGCCTAAGTTTTGTTGAGAATATTCTACCGCGATTTCTTGTATGGGTGTACTCGGTGTCAGTTATAGTTATTGCTGTTGTTATTGTTTCTGTTGCAATTGTAGTCTGATCAAACAAACCTTACATATGATTTGCAATTTTAGTGACTATATTCCGATATATTCCTTCTTTTTGAAGTCGGTAGAATGTGGTTTTAGAGCTATTCGGCTACTATTGCTTGCAGATCGAACGACCATCTAGGGACTCCTTCATTAGTTCTTGAACAACATTAGCGTTTTATAAACGTCGTAAGATAGCCCTCCCTGCGGATGACATTGCTTATAGTTTTAGCAAGAACATCATTTGACAATGCTGGTTGCATTTATAATAGTACTTTTAGCAGCCACCTGTTGTTGAATTATTTATACGGAGAAAAGATGATACTGAGAAAAAGAAATTCTTAATAGAGATGGAAAAATGAAACGATATATAGATGAGTTAGCTGCCCGAGCTTTTTCTAGTGACCTTTCTACAACGACTCTTCATTCCTTAAATGTCAGGATGTTTTTAAGAATTTTGTTCTTCCTAATATTTTGTGTTCAACTGAAATGTGCTGATAATGGTGTTAGTTTCTCTGAGAATCTGTATTCAGCTAGGATTTCTTCTAGTTTTTGCTTGTTGCTCACATAATCATTGAAATAAAGCTGACTTTGAGCTTTGGTTAACACTGATCCTAAATGCTTATGAGTGGCTTCTAGATTTGCTCTCTCGCCTGTATTTTACTTGCAACAATGATTATCAAGCAGCTAACTTACATTACAAATATATCCTCTCCTTATAAACTTAGATAACATTTTGTTTTAGTAAGGAGAGACGGAGAAGTCCATGAGGTTTCAAAGGACTTTCCGGATTGACTGGATGGAGGGAAGAAGACATCCTCACATCAGAGACCTGTCTTGAAACAGAATAGATTCCGTTCAAAGTACCCAAGGTCGGTGATAGTGTTATACCGCTCACCATAGCCTAACGCACAAGTAGGCTATGGTGAAATTTGAACTCAAAATGCAAAGAGGCGGTACACATACCACAAAGCGTCTGGTCTGAAGTTCTCACACTTCCGCCAATCTATACCGCTTGGTTTTGGTATATTTTTAACGACCCAGAAGGGGAAAATCAAAGTTAGCTCCAGCAATATTTGAACTCAGAGCGCAGTGTTAAGACAAATGTTGGAAGGTATTTTATCCGACGCTCAAACAATTCTTCCAATTCGCCCTTTCACTATGAGACACGTTATGATTTTAATCATTTCCACGATTTTTTTTCCTTAATATTTCACAAATATCCTCATCAATTTAAATATATTTGCTCCCATTGATTATCATCACTCTCTTCTACTAGATTTCATTTCAATGTTTCCTACACGCCATATTAATCTATCAGTGACAGCATTCGTGATTTTCTATTAAAGAAATTCTTAGATTATTCTCTATGTCCCACATGCACACAAGATATTAGATCCGTTTCTTCAGTGCTTTGATTAAAAATAAAAGTTTTGTGGAACTTATTAATAACAAGAATCTTGCTATTCTTAAAAGTATCCCTCCGCGAAACACTGTAGTTGATGTAGAGGCAATGCACTTCTGAATGTTGTGCACAGAATTCCTATTTGTCTCTTTTCCTATTCGTTGGTAATCGGGTAGCCCAATCAGTAATACGTAGTATCAAGTTCTAGCTACCGACAGTAACGTTTTAGCAACTCAAAACTGAGCGGTTATACAATCCTGAATAAACCAAGAGGAATGTAGTGTAGAGAATAAATCCTTTCTCACAAACCATAAATATATATACAGCTAAAACAATATATTCTACCTATGTTGATGTCCGCTTAAGCGTCTACATTCCTGGTTCACATTGATTCATTCGTATTGAACTAACAATAATATTGTGCACTGCAATTTTTAAATAATTCCTCTGATTGCAAACGAATATTAGGTTTTAAATTTTCCAGACAGACAGCAAGTCAACTTCAACAAACCATATCATGGGTGTCCAGAGAATTTGTATTTCCGTCACCAACGTTTTCTGACCGCAAAAGTAAAAAGCGAAAAATATAAAAAGAAAAAAAAAAAGCTTTCTACACAAATGAATTCAAATTTATTTACAGACTTTGCTCGTTGACGACACTTATAATTTGTTATTATTTTTCCTTCAATTTTTGAAAGTGCTTTATTGATTCATTTGAGAATGGTTTAGCCATTAATAGCTTTCTATAGATCACCGTTTAGATTCTATTCTTACCATTAAACAAGTGATTGTTTTCTCACAACTCGCTTTTAAAAATCCATTATTTTCATCAGATATACCACAAATTGAAAGTAAAGAGATGATGTGTTTTCTTTATTATATTCATTTTGTGTTTCATTTTTATTTTAATCGATTACATCATCAAATGGTTTTTCTTTCCTTTTTTTTTTAAACATATTTAAGAACATTAACAGACAAGCAATAATTCGCCAGGAAATGTCGGTAGTTTTGAGGAGTAGATGGGCCTCGAAGATATGATACGGCATTCATGTATTATATTCTGGTCAGTGGGTCATTTCCTACGAAAATCATTGTTTTGGAATTTCCTATAAAACATCTGACAACTTATATTAAAAGTTTTATGTCTATATTATAAATATATTTATCTTCCATTCCATCTTGCTTATTAGGTTTTGTCCTTTTCTAGTTTTCAATGTCCGCCAAGACGATTTTACCTTTCATGCTTCAGGTAGTAGTAGTAGTAGTAGTAGTAGTAGTAGTAGTAGTAGTAGTAGTAGTAGTAGTAGTAGTAGTTTTTGTTGTTGCTGTTCTTATTTCTGTTTCCGGGCAGGATGTGATGGAGTAGTCGCTGTTGATGCTGCTTCTGCATAAGATGGTATTGAAGTCGGCTTGACTTTTCATCCTTCCGGGGTTGATAAAATAAAATACCAGTCTAGAACAAGGATCTTTGATATCGCTTGATCCACTTCCCTCAAAAATGCTGTCCTTGTGCCTAAATAAATATTAGAGTGTCATTTGCCGATAAAATCACACGCACTGGTTCTAAATCGGGGTGATCTCTCTGTTTTACGTTTCTCCCACCAACTCAGAGTAGGATGTGTAAATGGTTGTAACATGGGGTTAACTACAAGGCAAAGTCATTTGCTCTACCTCTTCAGATCACTAGACATACATTTGATAATCAATATCGTAACAAAGAATTCCGGAATGCAGTCAGCCGGGTGCTATTCAATATAATATATGAGTTCTGTACATACAGTAGTTAGCCAGGATCTGTTGACGGTGTGATAGTGCTAGTTCAGAAAGATTTAGATCAGGAGTTATGGAGGATTTTCCTGAAACCGGAGTGTAAGTTGATGGGGTTGAACATGGAGAGGGCGAAAGTGGTACTTTCAGAATAATGACTGTATGTGCCTCGACCTAGATAGAAAGGATGGATTTCTTCGAAACTAGAACCGTTGATGGGAACGATACGCACTTACTAGTGGAAAATAAAATGGCGTTTTGAAAACACGCTCTGTTGAAAACGATGTGTTAAAACCTCACAATGCTCAAACATTTTCAGTTGTTTAGTTGGTACTCACTGTATCATCTGAATGAAGTGGTTTAATAGAGAGTATCTGCAGAATGTTCGTTCATATCGTAACTAGATAGAGTAGTTTTTATGTCAACCATCTCTGACAGTTTGCGATGTCCTCAATTTCAAACAAATGACTACATAGAACACAAATTTGGTAGTTGCGTGGTTCACCTAGATAACATGCATAGACCAAATACCAGTTACTGGTAGCTCATCATTTCATTCCTAACGCACATAGCCTATAGCGGTCGGATTAACAACTTAGTTGAGCGGTAGTTAACGTGAGGGCTCATCATCAACCGGTGGTGACGAAAATGGCCGAAGGCAATTTCATCAACAAAGAACAGGAAGGTTGCTCTGTTAGAGATAAAGCATGTCCTCTTAGACACAAGGGAACGAAAGCCATTCGATAAGCACGGATGGTGATGCGCGATGAAGCATCAAACCACAGATCCCTATTTGGTACAATAAGACAAACTGTACTACTTGATGTATCCGGATGCGTGCTGCTTTCCAGCGGCACTTCACGGAAACTGTACTAGGTGAGTTGGAAGCAGGAACAGTAGTGTATTCATCAACTGTTGCACTCCCGATAGAGGACGCGAAATATTGGGGGAAACCGTCAACAGTATCTGGGATACGGTTGGCACTACGTACTTGTGCGAGTGGAAAGTCGCCAGGTTTGGATCGTCTGTCGCATGACATATGTATATACATGCCAGAATTACACACAGAAAGATTGATATATTCTAGTGTAAGTGGCAGAAAAATATGAGAATTGCAAGCTTTATTAGTCGGGGAATGAAAGTTTTGCTGAGAAAAGAAAGGAAAAATAAGCGACGTTATCGATTATTTCCGGTCTGTAAATCTGCTGAATGCGGAGTTAAATATTTGGGCCAAGGAGACCAGCATGTGTCTCACTAGTTTAGAATGCACAGATCTGTTCAAAACTGCTCGGTCCCGGCCAGATTTATCCACAGCAGACTCCACTTCATGCGATACATCGTAGAGAAGGTGTGTAGCAAACATGGCTTCGATGGGACTTACATCAATTTGAATCAATTGAGAGCTTTCATTAGCGTGGATCATCATTACTTTACAATTGTTCTCAGAGTAGACGGTTTCGGCTCCATTTCCAAGAGCTGGACCTCTTCAATGTACAGCAATGTACAGCAATGTACAGCTCAGTATTCAGAATAAATGGTCACCTATTAGAACTGTTTGAAATCACACGCTTTACCTATCAAGGGTCTCCTCTCTCTGGATCTTCATTATGTACTGACCCTTCATACAATGCTTCAGAAACAGGGGTTGATAGACATCCAACTGAAACTGAGACACCGGACAGCCATGTCAACACATGCAAACTGGGTAGTTTTGTAGGGGGGGGGGCGATCCAATCAGATTTGTGATGAGTAGTTGAGTAGCAACGAAAGGTCAGGCATCTGTGATATAAGTAGCAAAGCTGGTGAAATGTTGATCAAATGTTTGTGGTAGGAAGAATCGATATAGTAGTGCTTAATTGTAATCCAAAGGAATTTGTTTGTGAGCCGTTACTTAACATGAGAATTCGATTGTGATAGAATTACTTCATAACATCTGGTGAGTATAATAGAGAACTGCAAGGAAGTGGGTCACTTCGTAATTCAAGATCTGAACTCTTCAAGTATATTAATGTAGCTGGGTATGATGGTGTCACACAAGGTTCTTAATCATGAAATTGGGTATGGAAATCAGTTAGTTTGTATAGCTGGTGAAAATAAATCATTTAGATATGTGAATGTTACTGATTCTGTTAAGTATGACACTGCGTATCAAGCAATGTTTCAGGAAATTAATCTACACGCTGAAATTTACTTGCTTCGCAAATAGATTGAATAAATTTATTGTGATCGTAAACTGAGCCGGATTCAAGCGTAATGATATTAGAGTGGTATGATTTATATGAATCACTGTGAAATGAAATTACAAGTGTTTTAGAAAGTTACTACAATCCTAGCTAGATATAAAATAGTGGAAACAAAAGAGAAACGAAATCAACATTAGACTACAGTATTAAAAACATTTTTTAAATGTACTTAGCTCAGATCTGCACAGAGATACGACGGTACGAAGAGTTACGTCATGCACTGAAAGCAATGATGCTTACCGCTGTCTGGTAAAGTATTCCGTTCAAACGTTATCTAATAGCACTTTTACATTGTTTGGTGTTGAGGGATATCTACCTTGCTTCGCTGTATGTGATTATATACGTATGTGGCATTAGCGTCGGTCGGTAGAGCTGATCCACATTACAAAAACAGACTTCTAATAAGGTTGCGATCGATATAATCGGAGAAGAAAGTAAAAAAAAAAACACTCTGCAATATGATTGGTTCATATAAATTTAATAAATTGATAAAGTGAGGGTTGACCATGAGGATAAAACGCTCGCTCCGTAAACATAAGCGTTCCGGGATCGATCGTAGTGTGTTATAACTTGAGAAAATTACTTCGATGCGACCGAGACCATGTGAATGAATTGCTTTGACAGAAACTGTGTGTACATCTGCTGACTGCAAGACAACTTTGATTCAAACAAGTAGCTTTGTCAAAAATTTTCTCAAGCAAACTTGATCTAGCAAATGCTTTAAGAGTCTACGTTTTAGTGGAATATTCCACTTCTCGTAAGTTAATAAATAGATACATATGATATAATACTAGGTTGTTTCTAAAAGTTATGTTTAATAATAAAAAAAACAACTTATTTACCTAAGTTTTAGCATCATCTCCTTCGAAACAGTCACCTTGCGCAGCAATACACCGGTCCCAGCGTTCCTGCCACTTTCGGATCCGGCCTGGAAGTCTTTTTCTGTAAGTGGGTCGAGGATCATCTGTGATTCGTTCTGGATCTCGGAAACGGTGTTAAAAACTGCGACCTTTAAGCTGCATGTTCATCTTGGGGAAGATGTGGAATCGGTAGGAGACAAACCTGGTGAATTGGGTGGATTTGGAAGCGATTCCATGAATTTTTTTGTCGAGAAACCCAAGAGTGAGGAGAGTCTGGTGTCAGGGTGCACTGTCGTCGTGAAGAATCCAATTCTTCGCGCTCCACAGATCCGGTCGCATTCGCCGAATGTCCTCCATCAAACGTCTTAAAACGTCTCAGTAGAACTCGCGATTGACGGTCTGACTCAAGGGGACGATTTTTCGATGCACAACACCGTGGATGTCGGGAAAAAAAAAGGAACACAAATCAAATAGGGACAATTCAACACGAGAGACAAATGGGGTGTGATACAATATCGTGTACAAAAAATTAACAATAACAATTAACAACAAAATTAAACAATAAAATTCCCCAAAAAGGGGAGAGTTCCTTTAGGGACAACCGAGGAACCCCACACATCCTGGTTACCCCGACCGTCAGGGGGACCTCAGCGGGTGCCTCTCTTCTTCTCAACTCATCCGGTTTGGAAGCGACAATTCCGGGTAGGCCCATTTACACAGCCCATCCTCGCCACATTCATCCACCATTCAACAAAAACTGGGGCGCAGTACTTCCCTATCCACTCTCACTCTCTTTTTTCAAGTGGAACTTGAAAAAGTCGATGAGGGCTTGGCTGAAGAGGAAGGTATCTGTCTTCAGTCCTTTCAATCTCGTCCACCACACTACCTCCTAAGCCATAGCCACCAGACAGAGGAAAACTGGCTTTCCCTCCCGGCTGAAAGAAAGCAGCGTGACAATCTTCACAATGGACACGGATGGTAGCCGGATCCGTCCTACACGTGTCAAGAACTGTTCGACAAAGCTCCACAAGTCAGCATTACCCGGACACTGGACGAATGCATGCAGAACGCTTTCGTCACCCCAAGCACATATCGGACATGTCCGTCTGACAGCACTTCCGTGCCTGTAGAGCTTGTCTCGAACCGGCAAAGCTGTCCCGTAGCACTGCCAGGTTAGGGATTTCTGGAAGTTACCCATAGGCCCCGGCCCGAAATTCCTCCAGGAAAGACCAACTAATTGATCCCTCCCGACGCTAAGAGTTTCCTTGAGAACGTCGTCGTTTTAATAATAATTCCACATATTACGGCAAAAAGAATTTGAAGTAAGAAGAGTTTGAAGTAAGAAGAATTTGAAGTATGAACACCAATCAGAAAGAGGAATATAGAGCAACCAATACAAGATGCTATGAGATATTAATATTCCGACTGATCGCATTTTGAATCTGGGCCACGGTCGAGGTGGCGGGGAGGGGGGGAGAGCGCATCATCATATATGTGGCTATATCTGCGGACATGGAGAAAATAGGTAGATACCAGGATTTGGGTAGATAAATACAACAACCGTGGGGATGGCGAGGGTGGGGGCTACAAAAGTAATCCCAATTGTTATAGGTGCCCTAGGTACCGTCACCAACAGCTCTCTTATTGAGATTGGTGTAACTATGAGAGTTGCATTAATTTAGAAATCTGAACAATTGGGAACACCGATGATTGTAAGAAAAGTCTTTCGATATATAAAGAAACTTGTTGTGACCCGTTATCAAGACATCGGTTCCGTCTACACCATGAATAATAATAATAATCGTTTCAAATTTTTACACAAGGCCAGCCATTTCGGGAGAGGGTTTTAGTCGATTACATCGACCCATTGTTAAATTGGTACTTATTTTATCGACCCCGGAAGGATGAAAGGCAAAGTCGACCACGGCGGAATTTAAACTTAGAACATGGAGACGGACTAAATGCCGCTAAGCATTTAGCCCGGTGAGCTAACGATTCAGCCAGCACGCCGCCATTTGAATAATAACAATAATGGTTTCAAATGTTGGCACAAGGCCAGCCATTTCGGGGGAGGGGTTTAGTCGATTACATCGACCTCAGTGTTCAACTGGTACTTATTTATCGACCACGGAACGATGAAAGGTAAAGTCGCCCCCGGCACCATTTGAACTCTGAATGTAAAGTCGGAAGAGATGCCGCTAAAAGTTTTTCCCGGCGTGCTAACGATTCTGCCAGCTCGTCGCCTTTGAATAATAATAATAATAATGGTTTCTATACTAGGCACGAAGGCCCGAAATTTTGGGGGAGGGGAGTAGTCGATTACATCGACCCCAGTTC
>JAOPUL010006364.1:19388131-19400449 GCA_027564515.1 Octopus rubescens | reverse complement strand
AATTCAAAAGAATGTGAATGAATAAGCATTACATTTGATAGAGTAATCTGAATGCCAAAGGGTTAAGAAAAAGATATCAGTATAGATACTTACTGTAGTATTCACTGCAGATTATTCTTTTGTGCAAGTTATTCCCTGCATACTGAGCAACTTTAGCCCCTTTATTGAAAGAAAGAAAAAAACAAAGCATATTTAGATGATGGTTGAAGATATGGGATAATTATGAAAATAAAATTAAAATGGTTAGGGTTAGAGTTAGAAATTCAATAAAAGAAAACCCGAACCCAAGAACAATTTTAATAGTTTTTATTTATCTCTCTTTTTTTTCAAGAATATTTAAAGCCTAAAATGAGAGAGAGAGAGAGAGAGAGAGAGGATTTTAAATAGAAAGTGATAGAAGATGAAGAGAAAGAAAGAGAGAGTAAGCAAAATAGAAGACAGAACAGACAAAAAAAATAGAAAAGTAAAACAAAAAAGACAAAGTAAAAGACAAAGTGAATGATGTCGTGTTACAGGAATATTCAAACCAACAAGTCCACCAAGCTGATTAACAGTTTCCACCCCCACATCAAGTCTCTCTCTCTCTCTCTCTCTCTCCATATTGTATGGATGCACAAATGTGTGCATACATGTGTGTGTGTGGTGTTGGTTGGACATGGAGTACGTGCTCGTAATTTTATTTATCAAATTTACTGTAATTTACATTGTGTGTTCATTCAATGTGTCCATCAGTTGCTGTTTATTAATTACGTTAATTAATTGGTATTTGTTAATTGCTGTTAATAGTGTTATTGTTTTCAGTCCTCAGCATTCAGCTGCTGTCTGCACACATTGTATCTGTTGTATACAATGACTATAAATCTCCTTGTTATTTTGGTAAGTTGGCTGACCAGCTGGACAGATGGATGGATGGGTCAGACAAATAAGATGGATGGATGAATAAAGCAAGATTGACAGACATGGCGGGATGGGGGGGGGTGAGAGGGTGAGTGGCTGGTTAGTTGGTTGTTGACATTAGGTTTTTGTTTGGAAGATGAACAAAAACAAAGAACCTTTCAAGAAAACTTTGAGGTTGTTAACACTGTTTCAAATGGTTTGATTTTGGTTATTCATCAGCTGCCATATTTGTGTACATGTACTCTAGCTGGGATTGAACTAAAAAAAAAAATCACAACCCAGAAGATTGATGGCTGAAAGTTCAAACCTAGCTACAGCTAGTTAGATGTATTAAATGACATTCCTCTTAAAGTGGGGCACAGGAGAGCAGGGTCTTCATATACACAAACATCACATTCATGCTGTCAGACATTCTCAGAAACTGAGGTGGTCAGTTCTACTCTGAAGGAAGACAAAGTAATAGATAACAAAAGCCTGTGTTAACCAGGACATGATGGGGGCTTGTAATTTGGCACCTTGAGAGGCAAGTTTATGCTGACCAACATTTGTCAGTGAATCAAAGATTGATCCAGAAACAGACTAAAATGAAACTCTTGCTGAAATATTAAGCAGAGGCTTGAAAGCACATCACCTCTGTAATATATTACTGACTTGGTCATCATGCCTTGTCCCAGGTTACATGTGACCAGACTGTAATGTCACCACTTATACTTATAGCAGGTTTATCTATTTTGTGAAAGTTGCTACACTTATTATTGGATATAGTAAAGAATTGCTATTCAATTTGTATTTTCCTTTGATGTCAAAACAATACTGCAATTTAAGATCTTCCATTTGAAATGATTAGAGTTTATATATCTTTTATCTGTTTTAGTGATTAGACTGCGGTCATGCTGGGGCACCACCTTGAAGAACTTTTAGTTGAATGAATCTACACTGGTACTTATTCTAGCGGTCTCTTTTTGTCAAAATGCTAGGTTACGAGGACGTAAACAAACCAACACCAGTTGTCAGGTGGTGGGGGGGGGGGACACAGACACACACACACATATATATATGTATGTCATCATCATTTTCCATGCTGGCATGGGTTAGACAATTTGACTGGAGACTGGCAAGCCGGAGAGCTGCACCAGACACCAGTCTGTTTTGGCTTGGTTTCTACAGCTGATGATCTTCCTAACACCAACCACTCCAGAGAGTGTACTGGGTGTTTTTAACATGTCACTGGCACGGGTGTTTTTAACATGTTACCGGCACAGGTGTTTTTAACGTGTCACCGGCACGAATGTTTTTAACGTGTCACCAGCGAGAGTTTTTATAACATGTCCACCAGCAACAGTGTTTTTAACGTGTCACCAGCAAGAGTGTTTTTAATGTGTCGTGGTATAAGTGCAGGTGTCAAGAAGTTTACTTCCCAACCACATGCTCTAAGGTTCAATCTCATTGTATGGCACCTTGGGCAAGTGTTTTCTACTATAGTCCCAGGCCAACCAAAGTCTTGAGTGGATTTGATAGGCGTAAACTGAAAGTAGCCCACTGTGTGTGTGTGTGTGTGTGTGTGTGTGTGTGTGTGTGCATGAGTTGGTGCATGTGTGTTACTGTCTCCTTGCCTTGACATCTGGTCATGAGCAAATATTACCTTGCCAGGAAACAGGTGAGGGTTGGCAACAGGAAGGAAATTCAGCCATACAAAATCCACCTCAACAACAAATTCTGTTCAACCCATGCAAGCAGGGAAAAGTGGATGTTAAACCTATGATTATGATGAAGCTGGTAGTTCCAATATAAATAAACATAAAATTTAGATGAAAGGTATTAATTTTGATGGAAATGGGAATTTGTATTATAGGTCTCAAGTAAATTTGTATCAAAAGGGTTTAACATATAACAACATTTTGTACAAACTTTTAGCTTTTGTCCAGAAGAAATTGTTCATTAAAACTTTCTATTGGAAATGTTTAACACAATTATAACCCAAGAACAAATTAAGATTAAACCTAGCCATCTCTTCTTCCCATGAGCCAATGAATGAAGTTCTATATGGTTGTTTGACCTGTTAGAAATAGTAGCCAAATCACCTTCAAATCATGTTCTGCCAGATTAAAAAAATAAAAACACACCTTGAATAATGCAGCTCTGGACATCCTGTCTAAAAATAAAATGGTCACAGAGCTAAAGAACAACTACATCTTCAACAGAAATAAATTTCTTTTATTCATTAAAAGCTAACTGTAATTAAAAGGAGATTCATGAGAAGTAATTAACTGAGAATGATGATAAGCGGCTGCATTGGATAGGCCTGAGAAGACGTGTAACACAACTTACTAGTTCAGAAGAGCAGAGGAAATATTATAATGAGAGAGAGAGAGAGAGAGGAAGGGAGACAAAAAACATTGCTGGGTTAGATTTATTGTATATTGATGAGAGGATTTGCTTCTTTATATCATGTAAATGAACAAATGCATTCCTAATCTTCATAATATTTTAATAAGTAGTCCTATTCTACTTTCTTTCAGCAGTTTGGAAGACAAAGACATGCAATTTCTGTTGAGTCTTAAGAAAGATGATACTCACCAGTATGATTATCTTTCCAACCTGCTAAAAGCTTTGTGGTGTAACCATGGGACCTATTTTCATAGGGAGACTAAATATGTTTATTAAATCCATGACTTTAACTCTGTACACATAATTATAATTTATCAGATACCCTCGGTAAGATGCAGTCTTAAATATTTGTGTTGTAGCAGTCCTGATCCAAATTTGTTGGAGTTGAGCCTTAGGAATATTAGGAACAACTTTTCAGAGTTAAAATATTTGTCAACCCTTTCCAGCAGTTTTCTCTGTTCAAGTTTCTGTTCTCAGTCAAGATAGATGAAACTTAGTGCTTATGAAATTTGTGAACGTTCTTGCTTGTTTATATCTAAATAAGGAGTATTGTTGTAGTAATAATAATCCTTTCTACTATAGGCACAAGGCCTGAAATTTTGGTGGAGGGGGGTAGTCAATTACATTGACCCCAGTGCTCAACTGGTACTAATTTTATTGACTATGAAAGTATGAAAGGTAAAGTTGACCTCAGCAGCATTTGAACTCAGAATGTATGCTGCCAAGATCAACTTTGCCTTTCATCCTTGACGATGATAAGTTGTGAACTCCCAATCCCTCATCAATCCACATGTTGGATGAAATATCTTTTTTTTAGGGCTTGTAGTAAATGGACCAGTTCAGTATTGGTTTTGACAAGGGCTGTGTATTTACATGACTGCCAGAGTTCTCAGTTCTTCTGCACCATTCTGGAATTTTTTCTATTTCTCCTGTGTTGAGCTGTCAGTCCTCATCAGCCTGCATTTTGTTTTCATCCTCACAAATGGATGCTCTGATACTACTGGGAGAGCAAGTCTTGTTTCTCTCTCTCTCTCTCTCTCTCTCTCTGTTTGTGTTGACTGCAAGGCAAGTCTTCTAGCTCCTTACATAGTTGCAGTGAGTATTGTTGCTTCTGTTAATCGTTCCCTCTTTCTGTCACTTCCTCATTGTTATATCACAGTTATACCTGTGGGAGGGAGCTTATCATGCTTCTGGTTAAACCCTAAAGAAGAGGATACAGCAATTTTTTCCAACAACTCCAGAGTTGCCCCTAATGAACAGTGGTCCAGTAGTCTCCATGATTTGTTGCTGCTGCTGTTGATTTCCTCCTTTCACATTTTGGGGGCAGAAAGCCTTTAAATGATTTTTACTGCCACATATGTTGCAGTTTACTGCCACATGTGTTTCTGCCTTGGATAGACAGTCTAAATGCTTTCCTTTGAGCATCCTCTACAAGGCATAGATTTGAGATTGTTTTGTGGTCTTGTAGAATCATGCATGAGGACTTGTATGTCCACAACAATCTTACCCAACCACATATCACCAAAAATCATATGAGTACTAACCACTTGTCCATAATGATGGTGATGATAATGCTGATGATTATATTAGCACAAAACAAGAAATTAACAATGGACGGATATAATCAACTGAAACAAACTTCCAATATTTTACAGTGACAGAAGGTGGCGAGCTGACAGAATTGCTAGCATGCTGGACAGAATGCTTAGTGGCATTTCATCCGTCTTTACATTCTGAGTTCAAATTCCACCAAGGTCGACTTTGCCTTTCATCCTTTCAGGGTTGTTAAAATAAGTACAAGTTGAACACAGGGGTCGAGGTAATCAACTTATCCCTTATCCCAAAATTGCTGGCCTTGTGTCAAAATTTGAAATCAATATTTTACAGCTACTCTTTATTATTTCTATAGATTACTGAAAGTTAAAAGCTAACACTATTAGGATTTAAACTTTTATGAATGGACACAGCTAAATGCTGTAAGGCATTTAGCTTGGTGCTCTATCATTTCTGCCAATTAACTGCAATAATAATAAAATTATAATAATTGTTTCTAATATAGGCACAAGACCTGAAATTTGGGAGGGGGGGATTAATTGATTAAATTGATCCCAGCACTCAAATGATACTTTATTTTATCGACCCTGAAAGGCAAAGTTGACCTCAGCAGGATTTGAACTCATTACATACAGAACCTGAAAAAGACATTTTGTTTGATACACTAGTAATTCTTCTAATCCACAGTTGCAATTATAATGATAATAATTTTGTAATTCACACTCAATATCATCATCATTATAAAAAACTTTAATAAGTGCCTTTCCAATACATATATAACCACTTTTTTTATAAACAGCTTAGTTTAAGCTGGGTTTTTTTAAAAATCTTAGTCGGAGGATAGAGTAGTACACATGACTTTTGTCAAGGCCTCCAAGATTGGCGCAAAGAAGGGAGAAAGATATCCTAAGACATAAGACCCAGCCCTAATGCTTGCAACAGAAAGGACTCTCAAAAGTCAAGAGGTGGTAGTACACCAAGTAGCAGATTATGCCTACTTCCCAAGATCAGGAATGGTTCCCCTAATGGAGTTGCACACAGTTTCTATCTACCAAAATTCACTCAGAAAGCTTTGGTCGAACCAGGACTATGGTAGAAGATACTTGCCCAAGGTATCAAGCAGAAGGAATGAACCCAAACGTACGTAGCTGTGAAGTGAATGTCTTCCTAACCATACAGCCATGTCTTTACAATATAAGCATTATATTGTTTCACTCTCTCCTACTACAAATCAAAGCTCAAAGATACATCACAAGAGAAAACAACAGGAAATGATTTGAAGTAAACTTCCTGAGAGTAGGAAAACAATCATTTTTGCTGCATGTTGGTGTGGGTGCACGCATGTGTGTATGTGTGTGTGTGTATGTGTGAGTGTGTGTGCATGCATGTGGATACATATATCTGTCAAAAACAGGAAGATCTTGTGATGGTGTTTCAGTATGCTGTGACCCACAATGTTAGTTTATCCGAATTAAAACTGAAGTAAGGCAAGCAAGCCAATAAGGAGAGCCACTATGTGGTCGCTCAAACATCTAGAAATAGCAGCCAAGTTCCTTTAAATCACATATTACTGTCTTAAAAAATGGAAGAAAAAGAATGGATGCATTAAACAATGTAGTTCTAGATATACAGAAAAATAGGATGGTCCAAGGTGGAACACTTGTTCTGAGGTCTTCTTCAATCAAAGTGGACTTGGGGTTAAACAACAACAAAGCAAGTTAAGAAAATAGAAAGAACAGTCTGGCACAGAATCTATCAGAAAAATAAAAATAAAATAAAACAATTTCAAATAATGGCTAAATGGTAAAGCAGACATAAAGTGATGAAGATGATAATGAATATGTCTACTGTAACAATGTTGCTACACACTGAGCCAAACTCAGTGTGTAAGAACATTAGTTGGTTCAGTATACCATTAGTCATCAATGTTACTATGGTGAAGCTAAAAACAATAACTGCCTCCCACCTACACATCCAAAACATATGGACCCAAATTCAAGTGAATGATAGACAAAACATTTTTTTTTTTTTATCTTTATTAGTACACTTAATCCTTTTGATACCAACCCATTTGAGACCACCTCTAGTTATATGATACAAAAACCTCCTGCTTTAAAATGTCCATCATTATTATCATTTTATGCGCACCTTCCATACTGGCATGAGTTGAATAGGTTGTCATGATCCGAGCCAGTTCATACTGAGAGCCACTGTCTTTACAAATGGGTTGTAGGATTTCATTTTGCTTGTATGTTTTGTTTTTGGCATGGTTTTTATGGTTTGATATCCTTCCTATCTACCACCAACCATTTACAGAGTAAACTGGGTGCATTTTATTGTGGCACCAGCACCAAAGAGGTTGTCATGTTGATGGCAGGGCAAGTCTAAAAGGTTGTCTCTACTCTCTGCTTTCCCCATTCACCAACTACTTTACAAAGTACTCTCTTCATCTTTAAATTAAAACCTTCCATCATAATTTTTATGTCAGAATGTTTTTTCTGCGTTATATGCTCTATACATTAGTATAAAACAATAAAATTATTTCACTAAACTCCTTCCAAAGTACTGATTATTTTCAACATTGAGTAATGTATTTCATTAGAAATCTTCCTCCCTCTCCTCTTCATATCATCAGTTACCTTTCTCTCTCTTATTAATGTGTGTGTGTGTGTGTGTATACTATATAAATGAGAGTGGAGAGTGTATAAGTGTATGTCTATATCACCAAAAGGCTCCAAAACAGTGCATCCTAGAGAAAAACGTTTAATTTTTTTTGGTTATTAGTAATCAAAAATATAATTTTCTATGAGAAATAACTCAACCTACAGATCACCAACATTGAATGACTTTAGAAGCTGCCATCTTAAACTCATGATTTCCTAATTGTGTGTGTGTGTGTGTGTTTATATATTTACACGTCACGTTTGATAACTGTCTATCTACCTCTCACTATCTGTCTGTCTTTTACGCTTTTCTCATTGTAAAGTTTCCCTCCTCTCTAGATATATTTACCACACCATCACTCTTTCTCTGTATATGTTTATCTCTCACACTGTGTGTGTATGTGTGTGCATGCAGGTGTGTAAGGAATTTCATTAGGGTGACAAAATCGAAAGACTTTTACAAAGCATCAGCAGCAAACTCAGGTGATACCTAAAGATAAGGAATAGACTTGATGATATGTGAACATGAGCCTCCATTGCATGGTCTCAGGAGACACCCAAGCATAAGATGCATTGATTAGATGATAAGCACACCAGAACATCAGTTGCACAGACTCAGGAGATGATGTCCCATTTCAATTCAAACGACTTCAATTTCCATTGAGTCTTAGTTTTGTCATGACCATCAACAAATCACAAGGGCAAACATTTTCAGTTGATGAAGAAAAGAAAAAAACATAAGGACAAAAGTTTTAGGCCAAATATAGTTGATTTGTTCAATTCTAGTACATAACTTGAACTTATTTTATCAACTGAGGAAGGATGAACAGCAAGGTTAACTTAAGTTGGATATTTAGATCAGTCCTACCCAAAATTTTAAAACGTAAAATCAGATCTTGCAGGATTGGAATTTAGAGCCTAAATTGCTTCCCAACCATGTGGTCTTGGGTTCAGTCCCTCTGTGCGGCACCTAGTACAAGTGTCTTCTACTATAGTCCCAGGCTTTGCGAGTGGATTTGGTACAGAAACTGAAAGAAACCCAGTGTATATTTTATATATATATATACACACACACACACACACACACAAATGTATGTATATATCTGTGTTTGTGTCAATTCTTTTGTCGTCTACCACTGCTTGACAACTGGTGTTTTGTTTATGTCCCTGTAACTTCGCAGATTAGCAAAAGAGACCAATAAAATATGTACCAGGCTTAGAAATAAGTACTGGAATCGATTTGTTTGACTAAACCCTTCAAGGCAGTGCCTCGGCATGGCTGCAGTTAAAATGACTGAAACAAGATAAAAAAAAGATTCCAAGATAGTATCACATGCATTCTAACTTACCTCCATGTCCATCAAAAACTCCAAAATAGCAACAGTCTCTATCTGATGGTAAAGACAGTAAATGTGTATGTGCATCTTCCATATCTGTTAGAACCTCATTAAGGAAAATCACTGTTGTGGAGATAATGAAACTGCAAGAAAGAAGTGTTTAACAAAAACATATCCCACAAAGTTATAACAACACATCATCATCATCATCATCGTCATCATTTAATGTCCATGTTGGCATAGGTTGAATGGTTTGACAAGATTTGATAGGCCCAAGGGCTACATCATGCTCCAGTTGTTTGTGTGAGCAGTCTTGTGATTAAACATGTTCCAGCCATGATCATCCCTTTTTATTTATTTTTTAAAATATAGCCCATAACTAGACTACATAATCTAATCGTATTCTTTTTTCCTGAAGTCCATACCTAGACTACAGTATTTTATTTTTCATTCATACCAGGACATTATATTTTTTAGTTCATACCTAGACTCATCATCATCATCATCATCATCATCTAATGCCCATTTTCCATGCAAGCATGTGTTGGATGGTTTGGTACAAACTAGTGAGCTGCACCAAGCTCCAGCATCAGCTTTGATGTGTTTTCTACAGCCCTCTCTGACACCAACTACCTTAACCCTTTAGCATTGATTACTTTGTCAAATGTAATGCTTATTTATTCACATTTTTGAAAGTTAATTCTGTATTGTCTTGTTGCTTCAAGATTTCGAAGATGTGATTGTTTATTTTTAGAATGACATTGCAGGGTAGATATGAGAGGCTGGATCTGGCCAGTTTGAACTTAAAACACATAGTATATTTGGGCCAGGTATGGCCGGTTTGAATGTTAAAGGGTTAAACCCCTGCATTTATAATATATTTTTCAACACACACAAACCTCTTATTTATATTTCACTGCTCCTTGCACTGCATGTCCTCTCTGGTGACTCCCCCCCCCCCTCTCACCTCATTCATATTTTTTTCTTTTTCTTCCTTTTTCTCACTTCTATGCTTTTCTTTTGATGAAAGACTCATGTCCGAAACATTAAGACTCTTTCCCTTCCTTTCAAGCATTAAGCTAATACAACATTTGTTAAAACTTGTCCTTCCTGTGTTGTCTTTCTTTTTGTTCATAGCATTTAAAACTCTGACTGGAGTAAGTGAAAATTTTGTCAATATGCCATGTATCCAGTTTGTGAATTTACTTGGATTTTTTTTTTTTTAATGCTAATGTTTGATACTCATCACATCAAAAAATTCAGATATAAATTACTGTCCATCTCTGCTACAATATTTTTTTTTTTACATTATCCAACAGCTTTGTTTAACATATTGGGTTTCTTTCCAAAGTTTCTTATAAAATATCAAAAGGAAACTAACCTGTACCGCTTTTGTGATCCAACCTAGTAAGAATAAAACGTGGGATAACAACTGGAGATCAAACTAGATCCAATTTGTTCCAATGTACTCATCCAGGAATAAGACACCTGATGATAACTGGGAATTAAATCAATTGAAATGTAAATCTAAATTATTGAACACTATTTTGTCTCTAAAGATGAGATCAATAATCCAATCCCAAAACTGCATAATCTTCCCCATTTCTTTATATTTTCTTATTGACAACATTACAAATTATTGGGAGATGTATGAATGCCACCACTTCTTGTTTCTCCATGCCTAACAGAGAGAGAATTTGTTGTCTAATTAAATAAAATCCAATGTCTTAAAGAAGTTTCATTTTATTTTTCTTCTTTTACCAGAATGTGAACCAGGAACCTTTGGTTTACACTGTCAGGAGAATTGTGACTGTGCTTCTTATGGCTGCAACCCAGTCACAGGGGAATGTATATGTCCCGCAGGGTATACTGGACCCAGGTGTGAAACAGGTAAATATTTTCACTTCACTGGATTAATAGTGGCAGTAGTAGTGGTTGTGATGATGGTGATACTGACAGTAGTACTGATGGTGGTGGTGGTGGTGGTGGTGACAATTGTAATGATTATGGTGATGGTGCCAGTGAGGGTGGCGATGATAGTAATGATTGATGATGATGATGATACTGACAATGATAATGGTGGTAGTGGAGGTGATGGAGAAATCAGAGATGATGGCGATGACACTGTTACTATGTGATGACGATGATGATTATTCAAATCTAACATTGGTACATGACCACAGCATTGAGCAATATAATGTCTTGTATAAGGTGGCAAGCTGGCAGAATCATTAGCATGCTGGACAAAATGCTTAGCAGCATTTCATTCGTCTTTACGTTCTAAGTTCAAATTTCATCAATGTCAACTTTGTCTTTCATCCTTTTGAGGTCAATAAAATAAGTACCAGTAGAGTACTGAGGTTGATGTAATCGACTTGCCTCCTCCCCCGAAACTGCTGGCTTTCTGTCAAAATTTGAAATCAATATATATGAACCTCAGTATATCACTGGTACTTTATCAAACCCCAAAACTGAAAGGCAAAAATCAACCTGGATAGGATTTGAAATTAGGACATAAAAGGATGTCATTAAATACCACAAGGTATTTTGTCTAACACTCCACCGACTCAACCAATTCACCACCATGATGATGATGATGGTAACTGATTATTATAAGCAGTAGTAGTGATCATGATTATATTTGATGATAACCTGTATATATATATCTCTCTCTCTCTTTTAATTCCAGTATGTCCTGCAACACACTATGGTCCAAACTGCCGCTATACCTGTGAGTGTGATAACAATGGAGTGTGTGACCCAATGTCAGGTCACTGTAACTGTCCAGAAGGTTGGATTGGTGCTAAATGTGAACTTACAATAGGTATTTACACAATACTTCATTGTTTACTTTTCTGTTTAAACTTGTTTCCCCCACCACCACCACCACCACCACCTGCATGAGGTTTTTGTTGTTGTTGGGTTGGTCTGTGGTGGTGACAAGTTGAGCGGATCAATGAAAATATCTTTCTTAGGCTGCATGTAGAAGTAAATGAACAACAGCCACAATCATTTAACAGGAGATTTTATTATCGCCAGTGACACGTTATGCTGGTGACACGTTAAACACGCCCATGCCAGTGACATTTTAAAAACACCCATGCTGGTGACACATTAAAAACACCTGTGCCGGTGACATGTTAAAAACGTCCATGCCAGTGATACACTAAAAACACCCATGCTGGTGACACGTTAAAACACCTGTGCCAGTGACACTTTACAGGCACCCAGTACACTCTCTGGAGTTGTTGGTGTTAGGAAGTGCATCAAGCTATTGAAACCAAGGCAAAACAGACTGGAGTCTGATGCAGCTCCCCGGCTTGCCAGTCTCCAGTCAAATCGTCTAACCCAGAGGTTCTCAAACTTTTTCAGCCCCCTCATGGCCACATAATAACCTCAGTGCCCCCACCCTTATTTTTATGTATAAATAAATATTCTATATTTTACTAATTTATATATATTATGAATCATTTGATATT
>JAOPUL010006364.1:19271594-19285359 GCA_027564515.1 Octopus rubescens | reverse complement strand
ATACATACATACATACATACATACATACATACATACATACATACATACATACATACATACATACATACAGAGAAGGAAGAGGGGGGAAGGAGAGAAAGAGGAGAGGGTGAAGATGGGACAGAGAGAAAAGCAAATACACACACACGCACACATATATCTGCGTCAGTTGATGTGTGTATGGGTGTCTGGTTTATTTAACTAATATTAAAATCTTCTGTGAATCATAACAAAGTCAATACTGCATATGACTCATGAACGAATGTGTAGTGAATGCTCTTGAGATATAAACTACTGCCGTTTGGCAAAAGAACTTAAGGCATGTTTTAAATAGTGTGATGCAATATAGATTATATTGAAAGGGAGAAGCGTATACTTTACTGAAGCTCAGACAAGCAAGCTAGCATTAGAATTGTAGTGGTAGAAGAGTAAATCACATCTTACTATCGAAAATTTAATGATAGCTCTTCCTGAACCATTTAGTATTGAAAGTTGTCGTGAATAATGTTGTATGTTGCGGTGAGAAAAGGAATACGAAGTTTCAGGACTGACTCTTCTTTATTTTCTCGTCAAGAGTAAATCCTTAAACTCTAAATTACTTTTGTCCATACGGTATATGAACTTATCCTATCTCATGATCCTTAATTTAATTTTCCCCTTCGCAAGTTATCATCGCGCTTCAGTTTTACGCTTTCAAACTTGGAATGAAAGTCAATGCGCAGAAAACCAAGCTACTAATTGCTGGATTTCTTCCTGCTGAAAAACAACATTTCGTCCTCAACGGGGAAGACCTCGAAGAAGTAGACAATTTCAAATACCTCGGCTCTGTGGTTACTGCAACGGGTCAAGGAGAAGAAGACATCGACAGACGCATTGGTGCCGCTCGTTTCGCTTTTTGCCGTCTCCGCACAGGACTCTGGCCCAGACAAGAGATAAAATTGCCCACGATATATCAAGCTCTTGTTCACACCATCCTCCTGTACGGCTGCGAAACTTGTCCAATGAGGGCAGGCTTCAGGTGTTCGACCATTACTGCCTTCGACACATCCTCCGTGTTCGATGGCAACAATTCATCTCCAATACCACTATTCGGGCAAGATGTAATATCTCCTCCCTCCAGCAAGCTCTTCTCACGAGACGTCTTCACTGGTGACAACCTGATGACATCATACGTGAATCCATCAACCCAGTACCACCACAGGGCTGGAAGAAACGCCAAGGGGGCAACTGAAAACATGGCTCAAAACAGTCAAGCAAGATGCCGAGCTGATCTTGGGCCCAGGCCTTTATGAAGTTCGTCGGTTGAACCGCGAATGGCTGGCGCTCATATCTTCCATTGCGTTGGATCACCATGCATGGTCTGCCTTCATTCGGGATACGGTGTTTGTTGAGCCATATACTACAGAACAAGAAAATTATGAGGGAGTAGGATGAGTTGAAGAAAGTAATAGCAACCCATAAAAATAGAAGAAATAAGAACGGGAAGAGAAAGAACAGAAGTGTTGGTAAGAGACGGAAGAAGAAATAAGGAATGACACAGGAATGGAACAAGAGGTAGATTAGAAGATGAAGGATGGAGAGGAGAGGAATAAGAGAATGAAAATGAACAAGTGGAGGGAAAACAGGAGGATATGAGATTGGGGAAGAAGGGGGAAGATTAAGAAGAGTCGTAAGAGGAGAACCAAAATGAAAAGCAAACATGAACTGTTGAGATAGAAGAAGCCCACCACCATCTTTGTTGCTATAGCACCTGAACTGCAATATAAAACCATTCTATACCATTACACTTTCTGCTTCATATCTGTTCTTCTGTTTCAGATACTAATATTATATATACATATATATGAATAAATACAACTTAAATGAATAGATAGAAGAATTACCAATTGATGTGAAATAATATATTCTATATCCTCATTATACATGTAATTTTGCATTTCTTCAAGTTACAAGCCATTAATAAAAAATTTCTTCCCCACCACACTTCCAGCTCATTTAAATTCTACTCCAGCATAAAAGTTGTTATTGAATCATTAAAATAATAATAGAGTACAGTACAGAAAATATTTTAAGGCCCTGTTTCCTGCTAAGGCAAGCCTCATGATAGTCTTCTCCAGTTTGTCCTATCTTCTACATCCCAACAAATTAACTCCTCATGTCCATATTTCTTTCTCCATCATCTTTAGCTATACTTTTGTCAGTAAAAATGGTCCAATGCAGTTGATATGTATTTATTGCCATGGTCCAGATGTTTTTATCCATTTCTTAAATTCTTTATCAGATGCATCAGCAATTGATTGACATGCTGAACATGATTTGGCTATCACATCTGTATTGGGTTGCATTTTTGGCCAATAACAGTATCTACGACTCCTTCATTTCATTTTAGCCATATCCCAATGACATTCATGCAGTTGATCACAATTTCAGTTTGGAATATTTTTAGAATAATTACTCCATGAGAATTGGACTTCAAGATTAATAAATTCCCATGACAATTAATTGCATCGCAATTTATCCTATATTCTCTTAGATGTTCATCATCAAAATTTAGTTTTACTGGCCAACCATTATTGATGAATTAATTTGAATAATATCGCTATCAGACTTCATGGCTGATTCAATTTCTTTAGTGATAACTGGCATATAACTGGCATACCATCAAAACTTTCATGAATAATTTCAAACAAATCCAGATAGAATGATTTTTATGTATTCCATCAAAATCCTAATTAAATACTATCCGTAGTCTTGATAATGTATTGGCATTCTCAATATTGCTTCAGAGCTTTATATCATATATATTTGAAAAAGACACCAAGAAGAGCACCCAACATTGCAATTGCAAACATTTTAGCACCAGTATATTTTTATCTGGTGAGGATATGTGTTAATGTCTTATGATCAATTTGAAATGTCAACAATATGAAAATTGATAAAATTTATGAAGATTGAATACAATTGATAATCCTTTTTTTTTTTTATCTATTTGCAAATATGGCCATTGATGTGCATTTAGTGTTTTAGATGTGCAAGCCAATAGATGTTCACTCTGTAGCAAAACTGCCTCAACAGAGACTGGAGACACATCTACTTCAAAAATTAGTGGCAAATATCACTGCAATACATGAATTGTGTGATTTGTTTCAAGTCATCAAAACTCTGACAGTTATCTGCCTATTTGAATGGTACATAAATAATGATTGCACAGCAAGGTTTACCATGCTTTTAATGGATATGCAACAATGCTAACTTTCAAAACACATGCTAATACTTCATTCATGTTCTTTGGAAACGGTAAGTTTCAAAAGCACCAATATTTTTCCTAGATATTTTTTGCCAGATTAATATAGCCAATCAAGATAATTGACTTCTTACTGAAAAAAAAATTACATTTTCTTTTGCTTCAAAAGTTTGCTTCCCAACCACATGGTTCAGGTTCAGTGTTTGTGTGAAACCAAAATAAAATGTACTGTGTGAAATATAATATATTCCTAAGGTGCCATGCGATGTGATCAAATCCAGAAGCTCATGATTAGAAAGCCAACTTCTTGACTATTCTGGCATGCCTACATACATACTTACACACATGAAACTACAAAACACTTGTTAAACAAATGAGACATGTGAAATACTTAAAAACCACAAAAATGCAATTGAAAATGTCAATTATGTGACATATCTGTGGAAGACATTACATTACATGCGATCTGTAGTTGCTAAAGAATATATTATCAAGGTATTACCATTTAATGTGGCATGATGTTGATGCTCAGATAATACAAAATTCAATTTGTCAGAAAAGCTCTGGGACATATATAGAAAACATTTCAGAAGTTGAGTACATTCATACATTTCAACACAAGGGATGCTGGTGGAACATTCCCATCAAAATATCTACCACCAGTAAGGACAACAGGTCTGCTACAGTTGTTTGAGACGAGAAAACAAAAATTATATACTACTGGGGAAATCACAGTGCAAAACCAGTGAGAAAGATAACATCTGCGAACATCTACTTCTAAACCCACTTCTCTAATCAGTTTATAAATTTACTCTTGTATTGATAAGCATCTAAAGTAGTGTTCTCAAAAAGCTATGGTCTTCAAGCAAAGAAATGAGCAGCTAATACACTATGTTTTAAATCTCTAAGTGGAAAAGCAAAAATATACAAAAGTTTCCTAAAATTCAACATGTACCATTTGTTGGTGTCATTATTTGAATTCCAATGAGGGAGGTAAATAAACCGATACCTTCTTTATAGAATAAATTCAAAGAATTAAACATATACAGAATTTCACACACACACACGAACATGTATATTTTCACATATACATACACACACACACACACATAAACATGTATATTTTCATATACACGCACATATATACTCATGAACATGTATATTTTCACATATACACATATATACTCATGAACATGTATATTTTCACATATACACATATATACTCATGAACATGTATATTTTCACATACACACACATATACTCATGAACATGTATATTTTCACATATTCACACACACACACACACACACATACACACATATATTACCATCATCATTTAACATCTGTTTTCCATGCAGGCATGGGTTAGACAGTTTGACAAGAGCTGAAAAGCAGGAGAGCTGCACCAGGCTCCAGTCATGTTTTGGTATGGTTTCTACAGCTGGATGTTCTTCCTAACACCAACTGTACAGAGTGTACTGGGTACTTTTTAAAAAAGGTGCCAGCATGGGTGCGTTTTACATGGATGAACCAGAGAAGAACTCGACTAATTTCAATTGGTTATTGCTCTCTTACTAAGATTATCTACTTTCTTATCAAGATTGTCTAGTTATGTTCATTCCACAAAGAGAGGAAGTAGCTTAAAGCTACTTATAAAAATATTTCTATGATTAACAGGTGTTAATTTTACTCATTTGCAATTATCCACATACAGTTTGTCTCACAAGCAAAGGAGTAAGCTCAGTGCCTGTTACTCACAGCATCTCCAAGTTACTCTTTCTCTCTGTAGGATGAACATGAGCAAATACTTTTGATAAGATGACAGTAACCAGTCAAGACTAGTCAAGCTGTTCTCAAGTTTGTCCTGCAAAGAGAGCCCTCCCTATAGATTAATAGTTAAAGTGATGGTTAACTGAAAAAAATAAACTTTCAAACTTAAAATGGTTGGCTTATATAGTTTATCTCTTTGATTAGATAGAATTCTAAATGAATGAAAAAAAAGAATCTATTTTTCTACAATATTAAAAACTGCTCAGACACTAAGACTATAAGAGTACAGAAGATTACAGAATAATATTTATCCAAGAATGAAGAAACCCAACACGCGCATGCGTGCGTGATTTTTATTGATCCAGCATTCTGGAAATACATGAGTCTATATCTTACATCAACCAATGTGCTTTATACCTACACAACATACACAATTCTGCTGGCTCTCTAACACTTATATATATATATATATTATATCTTTAGCATCAGCTTATATATTCATGCATAGGTCAGGCAGAATCCATTGAGGCAAGTTTTCTAAGGCTAGATGACTTTCCTGTCGCCAACCCTCACTTGTTCCAGGAAAGGTAATATTTCCTCTAGCCTTCCAAACACAAACACAATGGCTTGCAAATGAATGTCACTGCTTATATGATGATGGTGTTTGTTTACAACTATCACAAGCACACACTCATGCACATAGATATAGATATATACATGTGTGTGTATGTGTATATGTTTATATGATGAGCTCTTTTCAGTTTCTGTCTATTATATACACTCACATAACTAGTTAGCTTAGGGCTCTAATAGAAGACAGCAATACTGCACCTAAAGCCATGTACTTGTAAAACAAACTTCTTAACCACACAACCATTTATGTATACAAAATCAATGATGATTTTTAAAATGTGTGTAGTCTGCTTAAAATGTTCAAAATATCAATGCCACAAAAGTTTAAGAGGGTAATTTTTTTTCCTTTAAGAAAAACGACTTCTTAATAAGGAATTATGGGAGTATTTGGTCAAAATAAGTTTTGTCTGAGCCATTCAAGCATTAAAAAGTGAACATTAAATGTTGCTGATGAGGACTGTGATGACAAAGCACATTGGCTGTGAGTTCATACCTTACAACAGCTGTGTCTTATGCCTGAACATGACATACAATTGTACTTGCTCCAATTTACCTAACAAAATACCGTATTTACTCATGTACAAGTTGCACTGCTACGTTAGTGTTAAATCTTGGTACAACATTTTTTCCCTTCATAGTTTTAGCTTTGCTCCAGGTGTAAGTTGCACTCCAGGGCAGTTTATACACAAGTAAATATGGTAAGTTTTTACTGTTGTACTAAGTTAACAACAACAAAAAAATACATCCAACTTACATGAGCATGAAAAAATAAAATATATAGACATAAAATAAAATAGTATGTATGTATGTATGTGAAGCTAGTGCTTAGTTCTGGTCTCATCACATGTAACTGATATAAAAACCCTATCTTTATAGGACACTAGACTACAGTAAGTGATATTTTTAAAGTTATGTCTTTTCAACAGTTAGGTGAACTGAAGCAACTACGAAAAATTTGCAGCCTATTTGAACTCAACGACTATATATTCAATCACTTTATCTGCTCAAGAATTTTATTCTATATACATCCATAGTTATATGCACACACACCTAGATGTATAAATTTTTCAACAATAGTCATTTCCAGTTCTCCAATTAACCATGTCCAGGCTGTTTGTTTTTCAACAGACTGGGAGATTATTACCTCACTTGGAAACAGTCGGAAACATGAGGGGCTGTAAAAAAAACTCAATGAATTCTCATCTGACAGATACAAGCTTGAAAAAGTAGACATTAAAACAATGACAATGTTTTTTCTAAAATCACTTTATAACCTTGATTAAATGTATATGCAAACTATTTTTCTTCCACATAAGCATAAAACCACAGATTTATAGAGAAAAGGGGAAAGCTAAGTTTTCATCCTCTTTATAGTGAATTAGCAATGGATCAAATAGAATAGTTTCTAGCTGTGACTATACACTTGTTCAAAACTCCTAACTTATCACAATAACACACAATGTGTTGTACAGGAGAGGTCACAATTGATTCATAAAACTGAAGCTTGACTTATTTTATTACATATCTTTAAAGATTTTGAAGAATAATCACAAAAAGAAACATTTGAAAATACTAAGTGAAAGAAAGAACCTAAAATAATTGTTGAATAGGTTATTTGCAGTGAGCATTGAACAGCTAAGGTACAGTAGAAGAAAATTTATGTTCAGTGTTATACAGTAGAAGTAAGCTAGGAGTGAGTATTGTATTGTATTGTACAAGGAAGGCTATGGCAAGTTCTACAAAGTAGAGAGAGGCAAACTCATTGCAGGTCAGGACCGGATTTAAACTATGGGGTCCCTAGGGCACTTCAAGTTCGGAGGCCCCCCCCCCTCATACAAAAGAATTAAAATCTTGGAAAATTATTGGTGTCGGTAATGCAGAGAAATCTATGGTTATTTATCATAAAAGAAAATCCATTACAATTTTTAAGACATCAAAATAAGTTTGTATATTGAAAGAGAGCCTCTTCATGCAAAATTGCTGGGAGGTGGGGCTTTCCTATATTGAGTGCTCCATACCCTTCGTAGCAACCCCCCTCCCGCTATCGAGGGTGGCCTGGGGCAATCGCCCCCCACCCCACATAAATCCGGCCCTGTTGCAGGTGCCACAAAATGGATACAAACTGCCAATGAACACCACAGTACAGAGGAAAGAAGTTAAGTTGGTTAAATAATGCACTACTTGCACATGGGTCATGAGTTTCAAATATGTAGCTGGTATTTTTGCTGTGATCTGAACAGAATACTTTATACTACATTACCTAAATTCACATTGCAGTATAGAATAGGCACCAAATTGTCTAGTATTTTCAAACAGTCTGGGAGAGATTTATCTCTCTACCACTTCTTTCTATGAAACTAGAGCTAAATACTGACTGCTAACAAATACCACATTGTAGACATAAGCTTACAATGAACAGCGAGAAGTAGAACTAAGTTCTACTTTGATGAGCCAAGTTTCAATCCTGATTTCAATTGTGGGATGGAACCATTTCAAGTCACACTACAAATACTCTAGAGAAAGGCATGAACATCACTTAATCTTTTTTCCTTTCTTTATGTAAGAAATTGCTAATTTTCAGAGAGGACTATAAGAGTTCAGGTAAACACTCAATTAGTCAAGTCCACGAATCATTTTTTCAACTGTCAGTTATATCCATTTCAATTGTCAGTTATATTCATTTCATCTATCATTCTCTTGTATGTATGAAATCAATATATCTCACAAATGTAAATCAAGCAGATATCATTAATGGTCATCAATTGATCAGATAATGTAATAGGTTTCTATAAAATTTCTTGCCATAATTATCACCCTAGAAACTTTATTTGTCTAAGGTTATATGCTTATTTCAACTAGAAAATGTTTTAATGTTTTTGTGTCATCCAGTTGGTAGAGAACTGGTTCAAAATACAGGTATGTTTAAACAACATCTCTATAACACTTAATACAATACCTCTACAATATTCACAGTACATAGTTAAAATAGCAGATGGCACGCAAATATACTTAGGAACAACAGCATTAATGTACAAACTATACAATAAGATTCATCATGGATTATGCCAGTCCTACCTGGGTCCCCATTCTCTCCCCAACAAATCATAAGAATACAAAGCATCATCACAAGTTTCATACTTACAACACCCATAGGCTACCATACAATGAAACAAAACAAAATACCAGAATTGGAAAGGCAACTGAATATGCAAAGTGTGCAGTTTGTTATTGCAGCAAGCTTCAACAATCACAGTCTCTGCCAATGCATACAATATCTACCCCCACCAAAAAAAAAAAAAAAAATATCTATAACACTCTTAAACACATCTAGAGACAGCATCCTACAAAGCAGCCATGATGTGCAATTTCAGCTTGTTTAAAATAGCAGCCAAATCTGTCAAATCACACTTAAAAGAAAAAAGAAAAAACATACAATAATGTAGTGCTGTATAAACTATTTCTGAAAAGACAGGAATATCACAGATGAATTGCAATTGATCATAAGTCTGTTTGATCAGGACTGACCTAGCGCTAAACAACAACTACATCCTAATAACAGCATCATCAGAGGTGTCATTAATCCCAAATACACAGCACATAAGTGCAAAGCAGCAGCAGATATATTCAAACTGAGTTCACCTTGCCCTACCATTGTTGTGACCACCACCACCAAAATCTACAGATTCTGCTATCTAGAAGACAAGATTAGTATTGGGGTAGATGTACAGATAGTGTAATGGCTAGAATAAGAATAGGATGGAGAAAATTCAGAGAGCTCTTTCTTACCTCTGTTGGCAACCAAAGGTATCTCTCTCCATGTAAAATGAAGACTGTATGACGCATGTATCCGAACTGCAATTCTACATGGAAGTGAGACATAGGCCCTGAATAAAGAGGACATGCGGAGGCTAGAAAGAAATGATGCTAGTATGCTCCGCTGGATGTGTAATGTAAGTGTACTTGTGCGACAGAGTATCAGTAAACTAAGAGAGAAGTCAGACATAAGAGGAATTAGATGCAGTGTGCAAGAGAGAAGACTGCACTGGTTTGGTCATGGAGGCCGATAGTTCCATAAAGAAATACCGTTCATTCAAAGTGGATTGAACTCTTGGAAGAGGGAGACCCAGGAAGACATGGGACGAAGTACTGAAGGACGACCTCAGAACGCTGAATCTTTCAGATGAGATGACAAAGGATCGAGATACTTGAGGCCTTGCTGTACTCAAGAACACTCGTCCGCATCAAGAGTCCTGTGCCTGTTAGGCATCTGTGTCTAAAAGCGGCCATGTCAAGAGTCCTATTGGTAAAAGTGGAAGCGGCCACGTTGAGGGTCCTGTTGCTAAAAGCGGCCGCATCGAGGGTCCTGTTGCTAAAAGTGGCCGCATCGAGGGTCCTGTTACTAAAAGTGGCCATGTCAAGGGTCCTGTTGCTAAAAGCGGCTGCGCCGAGGGTCCTGTGGCTAAAAGCAGCCGCGTCGAGGGTCCTGTTGCTAAAAGCGGCTGCGTTGAGGGTCCTGTTGCTAAAAGAGGCCGCGTTGAGGGTCCAGCTGCTAAAAGCGGCCACGTCGAGGGTCCTGCTGCTAAAAGCGGCCACGTCGAGGGTCCTGCTGCTAAAAGCGGCCACATCAAGGGTCCTGTTGCTAAAAGCAGCCGTGTCGAGGGTCCTGTTGCTAAAAGCGGCCGTATCTAGTGTCCTGTTGCTAAAAGCGGCCCCGTTGTGAGAGTTCTGTTGCTAGAAGCAGCCGCGTCGAGAGTATGGTTGCTAGAAGCGGCTGCGTTGAGAGCCCTGTTGATAGAAGCAGCCGTGTTGAGAGCCCTGCTGATAGAAGCAGCCGTGTTGAGCCCTGTTGCAAGAAGCAGCCGCATCGAGAGCCCTGTTGCTAGACGCTGCCATGTCAAGAGTCCTGTTCCTAGAAGTGAGACCTGTTGTGAGACCTGTTGCAAAAAGCGGCCGCATCAAGAGTCCTGTTGAGAGTCAAAGCACCCAGAGTCCAGTGATGGTGCCACATAAAAAGCACTCATGATGGTATCACGTAAAAAGCACTAGTGCCAAGAGTCCCGTGCCGGTGGCACATTAAAGCACCCAGCACACACTGTAAAATGGTTGGTGTTAGGAAGGGCATCCAGCCGTAGAAACCAAGCCAAACCAGACTGGAACCTGGTACTGCCCTCCAGCTCCGGTCAAACTAGTAATGCCAGCATGGAAAACAGACGTTAAACGATGATCATGATGATACAAGCCAGCAAGAGATTCTCTATGTAGTTACAAAATATTTTAGTAATTGCTGCCAAATCTCTCAACTAACACTACCATCTTGAAAAAGAACAAAGAAAACTTTGGATAATGCTTGAAATGCAAAAAATAAAAAAAAAATTGAGCTGATAATGGCTAGAGTGCTTGCAATCATAGGCCTGCTCAATCAAAATTGACCTACGGTCAAATAACAAAAACAATAGACATATAGACTGGAGCAGTGGACAACATGCTCAAACTTAAAGACTGCACCACATATAATTAACTACTGCATGTTAATACCCAATGTGGTCCTGTTCTATGGATCTGTGGAACATAGCCAGTCATTTTACTAGATATGGACCAGAAATTCTCTGTCAAGGTTAACTTCAAACTGCAAACAACAACTCTATTCTGTACAAAGTCACTTTGTAACAACAGATTATTCAAAAAGGCCAAATTATCTCATCTTTTCATTTGGCTTTTTTTGTTTTTAAATCTCTATGGTTTCTAATGTTCTGAATCAATAAAGAGATTTAAACAGAGTTAGGGCAGCTTCCACAAGCTCATTGTTCCATCAACTAGTAATGAGCAAACACTGTGTGCTTTGAAGTTCTAATAGGGACTTCAGCACACACAACAGTCAGAATAAGAGCAGTACTCATGACCTTTGCAGGCCACCCGCCTTCTTGACTAATGTCCAGTTTAAGCAATTTGCTGGTGAATGTCTGCAGTTAAGACATAAGCTGGTCCAAATGCTTGTATTAAAATGAACTCCATTAAAACCATTCAAAAACCATGTGGTGATGTGTGAGTGGCTTGTTAGGTCTACCACTCATCACAACACAAGTAAAATAGAATAATCACTACTTTAATAAGGTGTACTGGTATTGACATAGCCATGATACAGTTTTAAAAATATAAATTACTTAAAGAACTAAAAAAAAAATAAACACAATGTTATTTGTTAAATACAAATAACTAAGTCTGTAAGAGAGAACAGAAAGTAAGTTGAGAAACTATTTAGTGCATTTAATAAGTTCAACAAAATATGGAAGGACACACACTTCAGACTTTCCTTCGAAAGTTCTGTAACTAAAATGTGCTTACTGTACTAATGCATGGATGTGAATCAAAGTATGAAGAAAACTTAAGAACAGTGTTTGGGCTCTTTTGCTATATGATGTTTACATTAAGTGGAAAGTATTACATGGAGTACCTTACAGGAATACAACATCTCAAGGAGAAATGATAGTTTGTAGAACTTAGTTACATTTCTTAGCGTTCTGAGTTCAAATCCCACTGAGATAGACTTTGCCTTTCATTCTTCTGGAGCTGATAAAATAAATACTTGGTCTGATTTAATTAACTATAACATCTTCATTATATCATATTATTATGATTATTATTATTAATATTACTATTAAGGCGGCGAGCTGGCAGAATCGTTAGCACACCGGGCAAAATGCTTAGCGGTATTTAGTCCGTCTTTACGTTCTGAGTTCAAATTCTGCTGGGGTCGATAAAATAAGTACCAGTTTAACACTGGGGTCGATGTAATTGACTAAATCCCTCCCCTGAAATGACTGGCCTTGTGCCAAAATTTGAAACCATTATTATCATTATTATTATTATTAGGGCAGTGGACATTATTAGAGTATTTGAAACCCTTATTAGAGCAGTGTGTAATAGACTTGATTAAGCAAAAGACAAAATGATTTTGTAATATTTAGTAACTTCCTAAAGCGGCGGGGTGGCTGAATTGTTAGCATGCCAGGTAAAGTGCTTGGTGGCATTTTGTCCATCTTTACGTTCTTAGTTCAAATTCTGCCATGGTCAACTTTGCCTTTCATCCTTTTGAGGTCAATAAAATAAGTAGCAGTTGAACTCTGAGGTCGATGTAATTGACTTAACCCTTCCCTGAAATTGCTGACCTTGTGCCAAAATTTAAAACCAATATTTAGTAATGTCCTTTTTAGGTTCTGAATTCAAGTCAAGCTGTGGTCTTCTTTCCTCTTCATATTTCTGAGTCAATTAATATAATAAGTACCAGCTAAGTACTGGGGTCAATAAAATTGCTTATACTCCTTTCCTCAAAACCAGTGGCCTTGTGCCTTAGCAAACAATTATTATTATTATCATTAGTAGTAGTAGTAGTAGTAGTGGTGGTGGTGGTGGTGGTAGTATTTTCTAACATAGGCACAAGACCACAAATTTGAGTGGGGTGGGGGTAGCAAATTATACTGACTAGAACATTATTTCTTCAACTCAGAAAAGACAAAATAAAATGTAAAGTTGACTTCAGCAGGATTTGAATTCAGAATGTAAAAGAGGTGTTACCCCTTAGTTGTTATCACTCCCTGGTCAGCTTTGGCCCGGAGTAGTAGTACCTGTTAGGGCCCCATTTATGGGTTAAATAATTACCTTACTCATGTGGTGCCGGTAAGATATTATCAGCCATTGAAAAGAACCATGGAGAGTGTATTTAACAGCACTAGGGTTAGAGCCCCTAACTACACTGTCAAGGAGCAGTCGTAATGACTCTGCTGGTTTAGAGCCACAGGGAGAGCCAGTGGATGATGGATCAGCTGTCTCTGAGACAAATATAAAGAATACAGTTTTGTTTTGTAGAAGAGCCATTAAAATCGGTACTCTGAATATGAGGACTGTTCGGTCGCTGGAGAAGAGAGAGTAGTTGGGTCATCTGTTCGAGGAGATTGGTATGTAGATACTTGCGATCCAAGAACACAAGATCCTACAAGATGAGCATGTGAAGTGATGATTGGAAAGTGGACCCAAAACTCTTCACAACTTGTCTCCAGGACGCGATAATAAACAGGATCAACTGGGAGGAAAGAGGAGTTAACATCAATGGTGAACGCCTCTCACA
>JAOPUL010006364.1:19251851-19262444 GCA_027564515.1 Octopus rubescens | reverse complement strand
AAATGTGGTTGGCGGTAGGAAGGGCATCCAGCTGTAGAAACCAAGCCAAACCTGACTGGAGCATGGTTGGCCCCGGCATGGAAAAACGGACGTTAAATGATGATGATGATGATAATGATGTATACAGTTAGAAAACTGAGAATACAAACAACTGACACTTCAGATAATAGTCTACTACTGTATCAACTTCCAATAACTGTTACATTTATGTATACTTCAACAAAAGAAAAAAAAAACTATCTTCCAGTAGGCCATAATATGTAACAAAGCAGAAATGTTGGCTAACTTTCTTCTTAGACATTTCAATGGTTAAAGACTTTTGCAAGCAAACTCTAGGCTGAAATTAGGAGCCACAGCCAGTTCTGAAATTAGGTAGACAATAGAAAATCTGCTAGATGGTGGTTACTGTGACAGTTTGCATGCTAAATGTCCATCTCAGCACATCTCTGTTTGTAGTGGAGTACCTTAGCCTCATAGCCACTACCATAGTTTAATCAATCAGTCATCTATACAGATGATGAACAACAACTGGTAATATTACTAAAGAAACATAATCTTCAGCCAAAACAAACTGCATTATAGCAGGCAAAATAAATTAGCTGTCATCTTTAAAATGAAAAATTTGATTAACAACACTAAGTAAATATTCTCTTTACATATGTGTTATGTATATTTGTATTAAGTATTATATTGATTTATTTATACAATATTGTATTCATTTATTTTCCAACCCATGCTAGCATGGAAAACGGACGTTAAAGGAAGATGATTTATTTATTTTATACAAAGTTTGCTTTGCAGCATGCAGGTTCAGTCTCATTGCATGGCACCTGGAGCAAGTGTCGCCTACAATGGTTTATATTCTGTGCTTTGCAGATGGTGACGTTTGTTGACATTTCTCTGTCAACAAATCATCCAGTAGCTTTGCACTTTTAAAAACAATCATCAACATCACCAATTTAACGTCTACTTTTCCACACTAGTATGGGTCAAATGGAATTTGTTGAGGCAGATTTTCTACAGCTGGATGCTCTTCCCATCGCCACCCCTCACCGTTTCCAAGTAAGGTAATTTTTCCCTTTGGCCAGACATGTTTTCATGGAATATTGGAAATTCTCTATATTTCTACTACACTTTGAATATCTTGTACTGTTTGGATAATCTAATTACGTTTTTTTAATAACATTATTGACATCCATTTCTAATAAACACAACAATTTGCACAGTGTCTACCAAGTTTGTAATACCATCGTTATCCTGCTGTCATTATGGCATGCCCTCTGCATGTTTAAAGATGGTCAGGACAATTTAAAGTAACTATCATTTCAATGTATTGGACATTTTTTGAGGTGTACTGTTCAGATAATATTGGATTATCAGAATATTCCATTTTAATAACCATCCAAAGATTTAAACTTACTGATTGTTGTGGACTTACATCATTATCATAAATATTGATAGGCACAGGCATAGCTATATGGTAAGAAGTTTTGCTCCCCAGCTATACAGTGCCGCAGTGTGGCACCATGGACAAATGTCTTCTACTATAGCCCCAGGTTGACGAAAGCCTTGTGAGTAGATCTACTAGACGGAAACTGAAAGAAACCTATCATGTGTGTGTGTGTGTGTCCTCCACCACCACTTGATAACTGGTGTTGGTTTGTTTACATCACCGTAACTTAGCAGTTCAGCAAAAGAGACTGATAGAATAAAACCAGGCTTTAAAAAAAAAGGTACTAGGGTCAATTTTTTTTACTAAGCCCTTCAAAGTGATGCCCCAACATGGCCACTGTCCACTGGCTAAAACAAATAAAAGGCATTGTACATAACTGTCATAAATACAATATATGGAATAAAGTATACTCTCCAAATATAAATAAAATGAATGGAGTGACTTTGAGCTCAAGACCCAGAGTTGATCTCCAATACACTATGTAACTAACTTCTACTACGACTAGCCAAGGTCAGAGTTAGTATTTAGAAACACCTGTCAAAGATCTTTTGAATAGACCTACAAGTTCAGATATTTTTATGTGTTCCCCGAGGCCAAAGTTTTTGTCTGAAGTTCTCTAGAACTGTTGCTTGACTAAATGACTAAGAGTAAATATTCTCAAAGTGTTTCCACAACATAGGACAAGTTATTACATGTCTTACATATTTATTTCTTTACTAAAAAATTGTATTTTGTTTACAGCAAAACTGTTAACTGGGGAAAAAAAGGCCAGTTTATGGGCTATTGAAATATCACTGCATAACAATAATTAATAAATATCTTAGGTCAAGATATTAAACTGGTTAGGTTATTTAACTAAACTGAGACCTAAAACATTATTCAGTCGCTCATTTGTTTAATGTCTTCTTTTTGCATGCTAGTATGGGTTGGACAGGAACTTATTTGAGGCAGCATTTTAAAGCCGGATGCTCTTCCTATCACCAACCCTTTCCTGTTTTTGATCATAATGTCAACAATGAACAAAGAATGTAAACATCATATCACTATTTTGCTCAGATGGTGACAAGCAAGGCTATGGAAAGTCAACATTCACATACATATGCACACAAACAGACACGCATATACAATGAGCTTCCATCTATCAATTCCACTCACAAAGTATTAATCAGCCCAGGACTATAGTAGGCACTCACCCAAGATGCCATGCAACAACATTGAACCTGAAATCACAGTTGCAAAACGAACTTCTTTACCACACAGCCATGCCAGTACTTATATGTTTATTTGTATGTGTGTGTGTATATGATATCTATTTCTCCTGCTAGCATTAATGACATAACAGTTTATTTTTTAAAAAACTTAAAATTTTTACCCTGTTAAAGAAAGTATTTTTTTCATTACTAGATGTCCTATATAATTCAACTTTCAAACTGTGAAACGGGTGTCACTGCTCAAATGTTCTTGCTGAGGTTCTTGTCTGAAATTTTCTGCAAATTTTGCTAATACTATTTTCAATCTGTCAAAAAAGCTAGGAATAAAATAAATTTTTAATTTATTCCCAGGTCAGTCCTAATGAAGCAGACATATGATCAAAAGCAATCCAGCTATAATTATCAAATCATTCTATTTCCAGATATATTAGGTAATAGGTACAATATGACATTCCTATTTTAAGATGGTAGTATGATATTTAAAGGAGATTTGGCTGCTATTTCTAGCAGTCAAAGCAGCTACAGGGTGTTTTTTCTTTGTTTTAGTTGTGAGCTGACACGTACAGCAATGAAATACTCTAATAATGAATGCTATTGCCTAATTTATTTATTTATTTGTGTATAATATGCACTTTTTTCCCTAGATTTTTAAACATAAATATTAGGAGTCCACACTATACATAAGTATATGTCGCCCCTCCGCCCCCCCCCCCAGCTAAAATGAATTACCATGTTTGGGAAGGTATGACAGAAGTAAGTTATATCTATTGTCTAAATTAAGTGATGTATAACAAAGAGCTAAAAATCTCTATAATTAATGTTGCATTTTTCTGTGATAGTAATTAATACATTAAATGTTTGGTGCCACAGGTAAAAACATGTCCCATGGAATTACTGCCATCAGCCTTTCAAGTAAAGTACAGAAGGCCAAATCAATTTTCAATACAAAAAAAATAAAAACAGAATGTAACAATTTTATTATTGAAAATACTACTTTAGGTAACGTGAAGATTAAAATAATAAATAATCAATAAAGATAATACATAAATACTTCTCTTGCTGAAATACTGTAATTATTAGTCAACCATCACTAAATACACTTCCATTGAAAGAACGAACAATGACAGTATTTAAATGAACATACATACAATGAAAGTGTTTGCATCAGCAATGTCTGTTATATCCTTCCGTACTGAAGGTTGGTTGATGGGGGTAATTCTAAGGGATTCTCCTTTGCTCAAAATCATTGATATCAAATAATCAGAAAATAAAACTGACAATTGCAATATAAGTCTTTTGTTGTGATCTAGACAGAAAGTCATACAATCAATAAATAGAATATATGTACAAAGGCAACGTAATTTATGTCCCATGAAATTATATACAAAATACTGCATATAATAGTGTTTAATATTTTTTTCATTTCCTTAAAATTTGAAATTTTGATTTAAGATTCTGATTTTTAAAAAAAGACAAAATTGAAAAGTTAAATTTTTCTTCACAATATTGACCTGACAATCAACATCAGTAAAATTCAAATGTTAATTTCAAATTTGCTTTTTGATGCATGGAGTTTTACAATGTATTTTGAACAGCAATTTTAATAAATATGACTAAACACTTTTTTAACCTGTATTTTTTATCTTTTATTTGTTTTAGTCATTGGACTGCAGCCATGCTGGGGCACCAACCTGGTGCTTATTTTAATGGACACATTTTGCCAAACCACTAAGTTATGGGGATGTAAACAAACCAACACAGGTCGTCAAACATTGGTGGGGGATAAGCAGACAGACAGACAGGCACACACACACACACATTATATATATATATATACATACACACACACACACACAATGGGCTTCTTTCCAAATCCACTCACAAAGCTTTGGTCAGCCCAGGGCTCTAGTAGAAGACACTTGCCCACGGTGCCACGCAGTGGGACTAAACCCACAACCATGTGGCTAGGAAGCAAGCTTTTTACCACACAACCACACACACAAAAACTCAAGAAAGTGAGTATATTATACACTGTGGATATACTCCCAGGATTTCATAGTCCATAAGTAGAGATACACATTATACACACATGAATTATACATGAATAAATATGATAGCTTCAGCTTACATTTACCATTTTATCAATTAGCATCAACTATTGCATACCAGGAACAAATTTCAGATATTTAAATGTTGTGACAATTACAGTATTAAATACAGCTTACTAACCCCAAATTACAACTAGATTTCAAAATATTCCTTGTTACCAACTATAAAGTAGAACCAAAACCCAATTTAAAAAGTCTTTTACAATCTTTATTTTAATATAATTATTAGTCTTTGATAAAATTATCTTCAGAAAATACCATTCACAAAATAAAACTTACAAAAGTATGAAAAAAAAACGATTTTATTGAGAGAGTAATTTCTGAAGAAATGTTACTTTCTAAAAGTCTTTGATACATTTCTTTTTTTCATATTTTGTTTCTTCCATTCTTTAAATTTGTATTCAAAAAGAATTTATAATTAGATTGAGGAATAAAAAGTATCTAAAGAAAAAACCTATCAAAAGAAAAATCTGAAGTTGAATCACAGAAGTCTATAGAATATTCTATCGCTGGATCATACAGATAAATGAGATGACACTGGATCAAGACAAATAACAATGATCTGTTTACTAACTTGTGGAGAATTGGCAATAAAACAAGAATGATTATGATGGTAATGATGATGATGATACAAACAATGCAGTTAAACCAAAAACAGGTAAAAAGAATTGATTCGTTTTGAGTGGAACTGCTTAAGTGAAAATGAAAAAGATGAGCCAAAAACAAAAAGGATAAAAATTAGAAAAAAAATTATCAGGATTTAAAATTATCAGGAAGTAAAATTAGTCAGTAGGAATTGAGTTTTGTTTAGCCCAAGTCAGTCATGATGAAGACAACCTTTGGTCAAAGCTGCTCCAACAATGACAACCCTGTCTTATTTTCAGACATACTAAATTCAGAACTACATTGTCCAAGATCTCCTTGCTATTTTAAAATGGAAAGTGTATAAAGGAGATTTGGTTGCTATTTCTAACTCATTGACCAAAAACGTCTTTGTAAAAATGATTTTCACCATTATTGTCATTTAATGTCTGATTTTTCATGCTTGCATGGATCAGACGGAATTTTGTTGAAGCAGATGTTTTTATGGTCAGAGGCTCTACCTATCCCCAATTCTCAATTGTATCTAGGCAAGGTAATATTTCCCATGGCCAGACATGATTTCCACGGAAGACTGAAATGAACAACATCACTTTTATGATGATGCTGTTTGTTTTCAACCATCACACACTGTCAAGACAAGGATTCACACAAACACACAATCACACACACATATATGCATATATACAACGGATTCTTTCAGTTTCCAACTAAATTCACCCATAAGGTTTTGGTTGGCCTGAGGATATAGAAGACATTTTCCCAAGGTACCACTAAGTGGGACTGAACCCAAGATCACATGGTTGGTAAGCAAACTTCTTAACCATACAGCTATTCCTGCACTTATAAATCTAGTGAATAACTATCTAAAGATTAATTAAATGTTATATTAAAAATTTTCTTTATTAGATCAATTAGATATTAAGTAATTAAACAGTGAAACAGCAAGGACATGATATTGAGTATTTGCATCATAAAGCAACAACTTGACTTTGTTAAGCTTGAGCACAAATGAAAATAATTTACTTACAAGGCTTCTCAATTTTACATAGACTCCCACAACTCAGTCAAACACCTCATGCTTCTGACTAAGGTGAATCATGAAATCAGTTTTAGATTCACAAACAAAATCAGTCCCCATAATTCGCAGTACAATCAGAACTAGTGACAAATTGGATTCATATTCCTGGTTTTTCCCTTGTTTATTGTTAGCTTATATAACTTTGACAATTCAAAACTTCTTATAATACTGTAACAAAGTTTTCTCCATAGTATGCAATCGACACCATTTTTCAAGGGATGTTTAAGGTACATTTAAAATATATTTCGCTTAGGCATTGCAGGATTAATAACCTGGTGTAGAACTCAATATACATACATTCCAGAACAAAGCGTTGAGTACAGAGCGGTAATAAGAGATAACAAAGGAATAAACGATTATCTTATGAGCTTCATGAGCTTACAGCTGTTTCTGCTATAAGATGCAGTGGACACCTAGTTGAGTGCCTGAGTAACACCATATAGCTCCATCAGAGCCTCGAATATGAAGTTCAATTTATTCCTTTTATTTTTTGATTGTTTGATTGATTGATGATAGAGATAGATATAAGATTGAGATAGATATAAAATAGAGAGATATAAGATTAGATAGAGATAGATAAATAGAGATAGAGATATAAGATTAGAGATAGATAGATATAAGATAGAGATAGAGAGATGGAGATAGATATAGGATATAGATAAATAGAGATAGAGAGACAGACAGACAGAGAGATAAAGAGACAGACAGACAGACAGAGACAGACACAGAGAAAGATAAACAGACACAGAGAGAGAAAGAGAGAGAGAGAGAAAGAGAGACAGACAGACAGGCAGGCAGGCAGAGTTTTTCTAATGTGTGTCTTTCAATCCTAAAGCTAAAAACAATTTTTTATAAATAGGTCCTTCTACAATAAATAGAAAGTAAGAAGTTAGTTTCGCAAGCATGTGGTTTGTGGTACAATCCCACTGCTAGGCATCTCGGACAAGCATCTTGTACTATTGCCCTGAGCCAACCAAAGCCTTATGAATGGATTTGATAGACTGAAAAGAAAAAAAATATGTGTATTGAAAGAAACTTGTTGTGCAGATAGATAGACGGTATTTAAGAAATGCCTAAAGTCTGTATGATGATTTTCAGGAAAAGGAAATTGGAATTTTCTGTCTAGTAAAAGCTGGTCTGAAAGGTTTAAGAAGTGCCAGAAGTTGCACAACATAAAGATGACTGATGAAGCTGGTGGTGCTGATACAGAAGTGGCTACTAATTATCCTGAGCAGCTAAAGAAAATGATTGCTGAAGAGGGCAAGTATACAATGTTGATGAAACAGCACTTTTCTGGAAGTGCATACCTGCTATAACTTTTGTTTCTTGAAAAGAAGTATCAAAGTTTTTTTAAATTCTAAAAATTGTCTGAAATTGCTTCTCTTGGCGGAAAACGATGCTGGAGAATATAAAATTAAAGCCCTTACACACGTTATGTTATCAAAGTTTAATCTCTGATTTGGCATTCAAATAAGAAAACATAGATGACTAAAAGCTTTTTCAAAAAGTGGTTTGCAAATCTTTTTAGCTCTGCAGTAGAAAGGTACAGTGCCAGACATAATATTTCCAACAGAGTACTGTTATTTTAGACAATGCATTAAGTTTACTGATAATGGGAGAATATAATATATTCCCAAGAATATAACTTTTTTCCTTCAGCCAATAAATGAAGGTGTGATAGCTAATTTCAAGGCATATTATTTGTAAAGAATTTTCAAACAACTTATGAAAGCAATTGACAGAGGTAAACCAATAGTTAGAGATTTCTGAAAGAAATTCAACATACTGGATGCTGTAGATAACGTAGCTAAATCATGAGAGGAAGTGAAACCCTCAACTTTGAATGATGCTTAGAAAAAATATATGGCCAGACTGTATCCATGATTTTAAAACTTCTCCGCAAGCAGAACATCTACATCAGATTTGGAAAAATATTGACACACTTGCAAATGATGTAGAGTTTGGAGAAATCATAGATGATGAAGTTGAGTGGTTAGTGTCCTACATAGTGTATCTAATAAGCTAATGCTATTATAACAAAAGCAAGATGAGAATATAGAAATTCCAACATCTCCACATAAATTAACTGCAAAGAATATTGCTAAAAGGTTAGCACATATAGAGGAAGGTCTGCAAGTTTTACTGATAACAACCCTAATTGTGAACATAACATAAAAATTACAAGAGGAGTTTACAATAAGCTCAGTTTCTACACTGTGCAGTACAAAGAGATGATGTGCCATGAACATTGAACAATTTTCAATAAGTTCTTTGCCTCTCAAGATGGTGATGGTGAATTATAAAATAGCCTCATCCTATAGTCGCTCTCATTCCACCACCACCACCACCACCCCATTCTCACACAGTAGTCAACATTTTTTTGTAGTAGGAACATACCCTATTACAATATTATGATTCTTATATATTCCATAACATATTTCTCTTCAAATGTTTTCATATATATATACAAATTGTATTGTGTAGGTTTAGAAATTGTTATTTTAATACATAAAAGTGTTTATGTAACTTTGTTGTTGTTAGTTGAAAAATCTATCGGAATACATTATCACTTTATAACATGAAAATCAATGTTAAGATTTTCAGGAACGCATTACTCCTGTAGTACAGTGGATAGATGAATGTACACACATACACACACAATACAGATATATACCCACATATTTACATCAAGCCAACAACGTGCAAACGTTCAAGAACCAAGACTATTACAAACAACCAAATATACAGAATGCCTCAACATTTGGAATATCAAGAAAAAGCAGTGGAGCACAGTCAATTCTTGAAATTGGCTCTCTCTCTCTCTCTCTCTCTCTCTCTCTGAATTGGCTATGGGAAAGGCCAAGAAAGGAGCATTTGAATGATGACCCCCATTAATCCTTTTACCACTACTTTATGACTTTGGCATAGTTTTCTAAGCCAAACCGAACCAGGTATTCCTGTCATGACCAAATCATACATTATTCAGACAGTGTATTTAGGATTACATTACCTACTGTGTCCTTCCATTTTTTAAGACAGTAGGGGTATTATTTCAAGAAGATTTTGCTGCTATTTCTAGCAGGTTAAAAGACCACATGCAGGATCAGGTGTTTATTATTGATGTCGCTATTTAACCAAAAGGTCAGGTCGAGTAACTACACAAGCTTCCCTTATTGGTTTCTACAAGATCCATAATTGTTTAATCCTCAGATATGCTCTGAACAAACAGACCTATTAGCAAAGACATTCCAGCCTTAACCATCACGTCTTTTCTTTCAGGATGTGCACTCTAGGGTTATGTTATCCAATGTGTCAGTTTTAAAGTAGTTAAATTTAACTACTATTCCTAGCAAGTCACGCGATCATGGAGAAGCTCCCTTGTTGCTTTGTACAGGTTTGATCGTTTATAGCAGGCGGTAGTGATGAAATAGACATTTTAAACTGGTTTATACATTCAATCTACAACAAGGTTATTGCATTGTACAGAAAATATTTCAAAGTTAGCAATGTGTGTGTGTGTGTGTTCTGGTTGATTTAAATTCAATTTGCTCCAACATTTAACGATTCAGTGTGAACTCTCTATGGAAAATGATCACATCAGATTGTGTACAATTTCATGTTATTGCAATTCATATTTATGCCGTTGTTTCACAAACCAAATTTTTTTTTTTTATCTAAAAACAAAAACATATAATTCAAGGATCACCAATAACTGCACATTTTCATTGTAAGCCAAAATGCTGCCCCAATACCACCTAAGAAAAAAAAATTAATTCTCCGGCTGCCAAACAAAATCATACTAGATATTGAATGACAAAAGTAGAAGAGGCATAAATTCAAGGACTGCTCCTAAACTTTAATATAGTTGCCAAATTTGACAACCCACTTTGCAACCCAAATGGTTCTGGTGTAAAGACTATGTTACAGCTCACTTCAAGTTACCTCCTGGTAATCTGAAATCGATTTCATCCTACCCCAAACTTCATTCCCGGTATATATATATATATACATACACATATATCTATATAAACAAATATATAATCTGAATCTATATATATACACATGGCATGGCTGTGTGGTAAGAAGCTTGCTTCCCAACCACATGGTTCTGGGTTCAATCCCACTGCGTGGCATCTTGGG
>JAOPUL010006364.1:19207814-19218410 GCA_027564515.1 Octopus rubescens | reverse complement strand
ATATGATTGACATTAGGAAGGGCATCCAGCCATAAAAACCGAGCCAAATCAGACTGGAACCTGGTACAGCTCTCCAGTTTGCCAGTGGATTTGGTAGATAGAAACTGAAAGAAGCCCGTCATATATATATATATGTATGTATATATCTATGTACATGTGTCTTTGTCCCCCACCACTACTTGACTACTGGTATTGGTGTATTTATGTCCCTATAACATAGCGGTTTGGCACAAGAGACCGATAGAATAAGTACTAGGCTTTAAAAAAAAAAGGTCAGTCCTGGGGTCAATTTGTTTGACTAAAACCCTTCAAGGTGGTGCCCCAGCATGGCCGCAGTCAAATGACTGAAACAAGCATAAGATATAAGATATAAGATATATATATATATATATATATATATACGGGCATGAGCTTGACATCTGTTCATATCAAACTGTCCAACCCATGCCAGCATAGGACGTTAAATGATGATAAGAAATTATATAAATTACAACGGAACAAGAAATTATGTAATGATCTTCAGTTTACAGCTGTTTCTGCTACAAAATGCAGCACACTGATAGTTGAGTGCATGTGTATCACCTTATAAACTTCATCGAAGCTTCATTTTTTAAGCTACGACAAGTGCATTGCATCTTGTAGCAGAAACAGCTGTAAGCTAATGAAGTTCATTACATAATTTCTTGCTTCCTTGTCATTTATGTAATTACTTATTACACTCTGTACTCAACTAATGCTTTTTTCTAAAGCATATGTATATTGAGTTTTAACACCAGCTTATTAGTATTGCTATGCCCTGAAGAAAAGAGCCAGTCATTGCGATGTGGTTCTAGCTATGTTAAGGATGTGTTTCACCAAGATCCGCAGTGATAGTAAGATCCAACAATTGCAACAATTGTAAAGGTTCTAATTGAGAACCATTCATGATTAAGGGGTTATGGTGCAATGTTGTTTTCTTGGTATGTGTAGCAACTCTAGTTTGTTGCTTTTAAAAGGATTGACATACCACCATTGGAGGTTACTTTTAAGGTCTCAGTTAATTAAATACATTTTATATTTATAATTAAGATATAGACATGGCTTTGTATTCAATCCTACTGCACAGCACCTTGGCATCTTCTAGTATAGTACCAGTTCAACCAAAGACTGGTGAGTGAATTTGGATGACAAAAACTAAAAGAAGCCTGTTTTGTGTGTGTGTGTGTGTGTGTGTGTATGAAGTTGTGTTAGAGGGAATCCCAGGAAGACATGGGACAAAGTATTGAAGGCCAATCTCAAAATGCTGAACCTTATGAAGGAGATGACGTAGGTCCGAGATATGTGGCGCATTGCTGTACTTGAGAAGACCCGCCCACCATAACAGAATAGAGATCCTTAAACCAAGGTGCCATGTAAAACGCATTGGTGTGGGTGCTGGTGCCACATAAAAGGCACTGGTACTGGTGCCACGTAAAAAGCACTGGTGATGGTACCACGTAAAAAGCACCCAGTACACTCTGTGGGGTTAGGTTGATGTTAGGCAAGGCATCCTGCCGTAGAAATCAAGCCAACACAGATCATTGAAGCCTGGTGCGGCACTTAGCCTTGCCAGTTCCTGTCAAGCTGTCCAATCCATGCCAGCATGGAAAACAGACGTTAAATGTTAATAATGATATGATGTGTGTATATATATATATATGGTGAACTCTCCTGTCATAAATGACAGATGAGCACTCTGCAATTTCTTGCTGAACTATCTGCACAGATGCTTTGCTTATAGTGATCAAATGTTTGTACTGTGCTGTACATTAGCTCACTCCCTCTATCAAATCTACATTGACTGTACTGATGCATGGTGTGTGCCACACATCAGATATCAAAATGATCGCAGAGCAGCGCGAAATGAAGTGTTTTGCTCAAGAACACAATGCATCCCCTGGGCCAGGAATTGAAACGCCGATCTTGTGATCGTGAGTACACCAGCCTAACCACTAGGTCACCCACCCTCATGTGTGTGTGTGTGTGTTAATGCATGCGCATGGCAGTGTGTGCCTTGACATCGCAGGCAAGTTGATTGTAAACAAATGCACCATCACACAAGTGTCATTCATTTACAATCTCCTGTCAAAAAATGTCCAGTTATTGTGTTGTTCATAGCTGAAGGATTGGGGAAATTTTACCTTTGCTTGGAAACAGATGAGGGATGGTAATAGACAGAGCATCTAGCCATAGAAAATCTGCCTCAATGAATTTTGTATGACCCAATGCAAGCATGGAAAAGTAGACGTTAAAACAATGTTGATATGTTTATGTTCTCACCACTTAACTGGTGTTGTTTGTTTATGTCCTGTAAATCAACAGCTTAACGGAGATCAATAAAATAATTACCCAGCTGTAACCAGATGCGATTGGACTTACCTCTCGTCTTCAAATCACTTGGGGCAGAGTCGCTCCACAGACAACATGCGTTCATCCAACTTCACTGTTGCAGTTAGCATTCATACCACAAGTCTGCACTCGTTCAGGACTGCTAGCATAAAGAGGAAGGTGACTCGGCCCATGAACTAATGTGACGTCACTCATCCTCCAACTCCCTTTACGGCAAGCAATCCCGCCCCTGATCTCAAGGATCAATCCCACCCCACCCCACCCCCATCACATTGTTCTATGTCAAAATCTGCCATCCACCTGGATAGTCAGTGATCCCGCTGTGATCTCCACCCTGTTGGGGCAGTGCTTTCGTTTTCCTCTTCCTCAGAGTCCATGGAAACAACGACTCTATGGACATCCAGGACGTGACATGGCATTCCATCCACGGACACATTGTTTTGGGAATTTACAGCCATTAAAATTCCTTTTCCCCATTGAGATGTGCAACATGCATTCGGGGGCTTGACCCAGACCTCTTCTCCCACTCGTACAAATGCGTTCTCTCTCTCCACCAGCTGTTGTGGTCCTGTGCTCGGGTGTCGCTATTCGTATCTGTATATTGCCCTGTGTGGTACCAACACCTTGGCCTGTCCCACCCAAGGAGACATGTACCAAAACACTGCCTCCATTGGTGAAATGTGCCCCCTTTCCACCATGGCCCTGATCGTGCGATGGTGTCTCTCTATGATCCCATTTCCGCTCAGCCTGTATACCGCTCTGAAGAAGTGGTTCACCTTTCACTTGTCAAGCATCTCCTTCAGTGCCTCTGAACGAAACGCTGTGCTGTTATCCATCAGCAATTCATCCACAGGGCCCTGCTCTAAGAATATCTCTCTCAGCGTCCACGTGATTTCCTCCACAGTCCCCGTCTTCATTTCCCTCCATATCGCCACCCGTCCCAGCCCACAATCGACCAGTGAGAAATACGTCCCTTGTCGGTAGTGTGTTACGTCCACCTCCAATCACTTCCAGTTGTGCTCAAACAGGATGCTGCCTGTCTCGTGCACACCCAGAGCGGGGTTGATAGACTGGCAACCTCCGACCACTCTCCAGAAACTCTCTCTGCTAACATCGGAGTTGATTCTTCTGGCAAGGAACAGAGCCCTATCCACTCTCATGTGGTGCATGGTATGGAACCCTCTCAACTCCGAATCACTCAGCCGACACACTGTGTCCTCTGGCACTTCCAGCCAGGCTTTCTTCACCTTGGTTAAAATGTCCGTCCTATTTTTCTCTGAGGGTACGAAGACTACACTCAACTTCAGGCAGCTCTCCCAGAGTTCCTAAGTGGCACTTTATCAACATTTCTATTGCCCCTATCGTTCACACCCTCTTTTCACTGGTAAGCACTAATCTCACCCATCCAAGTACAGTGGCCGAGTCTGTGCGAGTCTCTATAGTGCACAGCCCTCATTTCAGGACGAGATTCACTCCTCTCAGACCAATGTCCAGTTTGGCCACATTGATTTTGTTGCAGTCCTCCTTCTCCCTGAGCCAGACTGCGTCCTCGACCTCAACACCCCCTAGCTCCAGAGTGACTCCTAGTGCTATGCTGCTGGCATCGCACCATACAGTCCTGCTCTCTGATTTGGGGACGTACCAGCATCCTCTTACTAGGTCATCTGCCTTTACCCTCCCATGTTCTCCTACATCATGGCAAATGTCCTCTCTCCTACCCTGTCACCCCATCTGCTAGTCTCTTGACATAGCTGCACGCCGTCCAAAGCCATCCTGCAATCAGATAGTGGCCCACCAATTTGCCACACATTGAGAAGAGTTCCCATCTATTCATGTCAGGGCCCAGTTCCAGAATTTCATTCCCCTTCCAAAACACCAATGTGCCCTTCTTGTTTCTTCGCAGCTTGAGTCCTAGTGCGGCCCCTCTCTCCATCGCCTCCGGCAACTTCGTGATCAACCCGAACCGTGCCAAGTGGCTTGAGACCTCTGCTGCTGACACCACAGTCTCGTCTACTAAGACGTCATCGATGTAGAAATCATGATTGCCCAGAGCCTTATTTTTCTTCCTTGTACCACCATCTACACCTCACTGCTATCACTACATCTAATCTCCCTGCCATCGACAGCCCTTATACTACTCATCCTGCTCCACTTTTTAACCACCTCCACAGTCACTAATTATCGTTGTGCAGCCCGTGTCCATGAGGGCTCGTGATGGTGTCCCCCCCCCCCCAGAACTCCTATTACAGGCAGTGACTGCATTGGGTGCTTCTACTCGCTCCCAGGGGTGGCCACTGGCGCAGTAGACCCCTTGGACCATTTCTCTGGTCGCAATTATTGGCGATGTAGCCTGGCCATTTACATCGGTGGCAGATGGTATCTGGCTTCCGCTCTCTGCATGGCACTTAAAGCACTGACCTCTGAACGCACGCAGATGAATATTCACACTGGCTGTTCTCCTTTCGTCATTCGCTGTCGACTGCCAACTCCCAGCACTCTCCCCTTACAGCAGGCAACCCCACACCAGCCTACAAACAAGTATTGGGATTGATATGATCAACTAAAACCCAGCTTGACCATTAAAAGAATGTGTGTGTGTGTTTATATGTGTGAGCGCGCGTGTTCAATCTTAAAAAGCAAAGGAGCACCGCCATCAAATCACACCCTACTCTCTTTAGTGGATAATATAGCCTACGTCTAACTATAAGGAATGGTCACAGCTGGAAAGCTTTGTCTGTTGGAAGAGGGTTGACCTGACATGATAACTACTGGTTTTAAAATATCAATTCCAGGATGGCGTGGGGCTGACTAAAAAGCAACATAAACGCAGGGCAGAGAGATGGGGGTGGGACTGAATACTGAAAATCATTTCATTCTTATTAATATCGATTTCTTTTACATTGACACAAAGCTACAAATTTGTTGAGATGTACGATAGGGACTAGATTTACAAACTGAAAGATATTTTATTTTGATTTGTTATATTGACACAAAGTCACCAGTGTTGTTTAGGGTGGAGGTATCGGATTAGGCGACCAATTTCTTGCAGGGAAGGAAAAGAAATTTTCGAAAAAAAAAAAATCCCCTTTTCTTTTTTCTTTCAAGACCGTGATTTTCATTGTATGAAATACAGGAATACTAAAAAGGGAAAGAAAAAGAAAGAAGAGTAAATGAGCCTTTCCGTTTCCCAAGAGATATGGGGTTTCCTAATCCAAACCTCCGCTCCTTATATTACTGCATCTTGGATTAGATTATAAAATAACTTAATTTCATCCGAATTCGAACTCAAAACATAGTAGGACAAAATTCTTCACTGTTTTATATATAACTAATCAGTATTTATTTTATTTATTTAATTATTTATTTGGGGGCAGCTTCTATTATATTTCCATCCACGTCTCTATGGTGCTTTCATTTTAGAATTTATTTAGCTAATTATTTATTTATTTGTGGGCAGCTTCTGTTATAATTCCATTCGCATCTTTATGGTACTTTCGGTCAAGAATCGAACTGAATGAGAGATATTCGCTTTAACTACAAACTCACTCAATTCCGGTGTATATTTATTTGTAAAAGCTAATCCGCCCTAAATCAATATTTGTAAAAATACAGTCCACTTCCTTGAAATAAAATAAAATAAATTGAAAGCAGAAAAGGAAATGCGAATAAATGAAGATGTAACCGAAAGTAATATGATAACATGAAATTCAAATAGATCAATAATTTGTCTAACCTTTAATTTTGATTGCTGACAATCCAATAATTCATTACTTTTTGTTATTCCGTCGAAATTGTAAGAGTTTCTCAGTTGATAAGTTGACGACTTTTCGTGAATAAGATGGGAAATCTGTTGATTTTATCGATCGACCGGTTTCATTGATTTTTTTTTATCCTTTTGCCGTTGTTAATGATGATGGTAGTGACTGTTTCGCTGCTCTTAACACCGGATTCCACCGATTTTCGATTTTACTTTGTTGACAATATTGATAACTTTGATTTTTAGTTTCAGTTGTTTTCTTTTTTTTTCTGTTTTCTCAGTTCTTGGTTATTTTATATCTTTTCCGAGACGTACATTTAGCTGCAAGTCTATTTTATGAAAGGAAAGAAGAAAGCAGTAAGAAATGATAGCTAGATAACCAAGTCAGAAACACAGATATATGTGAGAGAGATACAAATAGATAGTTTTATAAGATAGATACTCCAAAAGAAACTATTATATTCCAAAATACCAATTTCTAATCGGAAGAATTTACAAAATCAAAAAGACGCATCTCACACCAAATCTTTGGAGTGATCATATGTAGTTGTCAATCAGGTATTCCTATTCTTATTTACTATCTTGTATGGTAACGGATCCTTGAAATAGCTCTCAGTACCACTGTAACCTTCAACCAATTCAACAGAGAAGCTGCTTGCAAATGGAGAGGAGGGGGGTGGAGAAAGGGTTGAAGAGGGAAAGCAAGAGAAACTGAGAGAAAGGGAAAGTGAGGCAGAAAGAGAGCGGTAGAAATGAAATAGAAACCGAAAGCGATAAAAAAAAAAACCTCGACGCTGATCCCCAAATATAATCAGATTTCAAATCTTGGTTATAATTCAAACTTTTTAAACAAAGTCTAATTAGAAGAAGGAAAACATTTTAAATATAATTTCGTTAAAATTATTTTATAATATGGATACACAGACAAAAACACGTGTAAGAATGTTTTAAATATCGATTTATTTATTTTAATAGTATTTTACGTTTCACATATAAAACTAAAAACAATATTTGTAAACATGTGGGTACGAAGGTATAACGAAGAAAATGTGAAAAAAAATCTGAAAGTGTGGCTTTCTAGAGATAACTCTGATAGTAATTAAGTGGTGATAGAGCTATCACTTCCTGTTGCTTTCGTACTATTTCCGGTACCTGAAGCTTGTAAACAAGCATCCTCATCGTTTACAAAAGACGTCTTTTAACATGTTGCTATTGAAAGGGTGGCGATACGCCCTTGTTGTCGGTAGTTTGGTGGGCCTTACACTAGCTGCTGCTTATCCTATTATTATTGATCCGTATTTCAACCCCCGTAAATGGCGTAAGTGGTTATTTATATATATTATATATATAGATATAGATTTATTTTGTGCTAAAACTCTAGCAAATACTAACTTCTGTGTTTTTGTCTGAATAATAATAAATACACCTGGAAAAAAATATAAATAAATAGCGACATATGATAAGAAAGAAACTATGACGGCTTTATTTAACCTTGTCGAGGATAAAGGCTGGAAACATTGCACTAATCGTCGGCTTTCGGTGTGTGTATAAACGGTTGTTTTATGTATAGAAATGTTTGTTTTTATGTAGGTATATTAATGTTTGTTTTGTTTTGTTTTTGTATGTATGTGTATATATATATAGTGTGTGTGTGTTTGTTTTACATATAGCTAAAATTGTAAGATTGATTGAATCGACAATACACTCGCCGAAAATGTGGTGGTGGCCATGTCCCCATATCAGAAATCATTATAGGCTATCTTTCGTCTTTGGTATCAATTTCCAGCCTCGTTATATAAGTAGGGGGGTGGGGTACAATGAGGAGTTTTTACTGCATTTTTGACTTTGAGACAAGATATATTTTTCCCAAATGTTCACGAAGATTTGCTGATTAAAAGGAAAGAATGCCTTTTTATGATCTGCTGAGTGTCTCCGGGATATAGTTACACGCCAATTTTCCCCCCTCCCCTAATAACGGTGTCATGTTTCGGTGGACTTTAATTTTATGGATTTCTAACAAAAGCGCCTTAGTCACACTCCAAATTATCCCTTTAACTGCAATTGTTTACTCCCAGGTTATCCTCAAAAGCCTTACAACCATGACAATTCCGACTTTGTTTTGTGTCTAAGACCATAATAGCTTTGATACAGCTATTTTGAGACTGTAGGTTGCGATTTGACGGGAATTTGCTACTATTTCTAGCAGATAGATCAATCACATAGAGGTTCCTGTTTTAGCGCTGTTAGATATCGCAGACAAAATAAATACAAGATTTTTCTAAAACTACAAGTTACCTGTCGATAATACTAAAATGTGTTTAGATACATATGAATAGTATCAGTGTATAGATGAAGAGATTATAATAATAGGCAGAAATTACAAATTGGCTCAAGGGCCTAGAGTTCGATAGGTGTTGTGCACAAAACTCTCGACCCTTGAATTACAAGGTAATTTCTGCCGCTTATTATAATAATAAAATACATATACTCATGTACTGAGTTCTGTTTTTCTTGTTTGCTCCACCAAATATATAGAGACAGACAGACAGACAGACAGACAGACAGACAGACAGGGGTGCAGATAAATGTATGTGAGCATGTATGTATAAGGTAGCATTCCAACAAGGTCACCAGAAGAAATTAAGTATTCCTGACCTCAAAAGCAGAAGTACCATACTATGTGAATTTCTGTTAGGCAGAGGTTGTTAAAGAATTTGTACTGTTAGGATATATTCATTATCATCATCATCATCATCATCAAGCGTCCGTTTTCCATGCTGGTATGGGTTAGACGATTTGACTGGAAACAAGCAAGCTGGGGAGTTTGTGTCAGACTCCAGTCCGTTTTGGCTAGGTTTCTACAGTTGGATGACCTTCCTAACACCAACCACTACAGAGAATGTACCGGGTGTTTATAATGTGTCACCGGCACATTGGGTTATATTGTATCATGGAAATGATTGTTCTGGTTCAAGTTCTACTCAAAGAGCACACTTTCTGTTCTTTACAGAAAGAGTGGGAGCGGGAAGGTAATCAAGCAGACAACAACATTTATATACATGTATAGATACACAGTGTACTCTGCTAGTCAATTATATGCTGGAGGTTACCGAGCTAATAATCACAATCAGCAAGATCCAAACTAATAAATATGTGCATTCATTTCTGTGTGGTTACAAAGTTCGCTTTGCAAACCACTTGGTTTCAGTTCAGTACAATTCTGTAGCACCTTGGTCAACTGCTTTCTACTATGGCCCTGAGCTAACTAAATTCTTGCAAGTGGGTTTGGATGTCAGAAACTGAAAGAAACCCATCGTATATGTATCAATATGAGTGCTCATAATTCTGTCTTGACATTCTGCACCAGTTGTATAAACATGCATCATTGCTCAAACAAGTGATGTCACTCATTTACAATCTTCCGTGGAAACATGCTCAGTCATTGTGTTGAACGTATTTGGAAGGCCTAGCAGAAATAAATATTGGATTGCTTGGAAACAAATGATGGTTAGTGACAGTAAGGGCACTATTCTGTGTTTCAAATTACCACCTTTGTCTGGCAATGAGCTTGTCATGCCTTGCATAAGTGGCAGCATAAAACTTGTAGTAGTGATCTGTGTACAAAGAGCTTTGAATAAAGACTATTTCGTTCTTTGTAATCATATTGCTTGTAATTTCACTTGAATATATATATACACTAATGTGTAACCATTTTTGACTTATATATCTACCTATATATGCTTCCCAATCACATGGCTTTGGGTTCAGTCCCACTGCATAGCATCTTGGGTGAGTATCTTCAAAACTTTGTTAGTGAATTTGGTAGATGGAAACTGAAAGAAGCTTGTCATATGTATATATATATATGTGTGTGTGTGTCTCCTTGTATCACTTAATTGTTGCAAATGAATATCATTCATTTCCAATATTCTGCAAAAACATGTTTAGATATCACCTTGCTTAGAAACAGGTACGGGTTGACAACAGGAAGGGCATCAATACATAGAAATATCAATCTCAATAAACTCCATTCAATCCATGCATGTATGGAAAAGTGGACGTTGTATGTGTGTGTGTGTTTGTTTATGTCTGAAATTGAATGTATGAAGAGGTTGCAACAGGCAACATTATTGCTGTTGGTTCTCCTGTCAACAAATTGTCCTCTCACTTTTACCTTCAAAGCCATCTGGAATTATTTGAAAAACAGGTTAGTGACAAGGAAGGGCATCCAGCTATGAAACATTGCTTCAATGATGTATTTTGCTAACCTATACGAGGATAGAAAAATATATACACACACACACACACGTGTATACATACATATCATCATCATATATATATATGAGAGACTTCTTTCAGTTTACATACATACATACTTACACACACACACAAGGCTGGGCTGAAAAGTTCATAGGCTGACTATGAAGGAGTGATGCTAGAGCTGTGAAATCTTGCATGCATTAATTTCAACT
>JAOPUL010006364.1:19099032-19115355 GCA_027564515.1 Octopus rubescens | reverse complement strand
TCTGAATAAATCCCTTTTGTTTTTTAACTTAAAAGTGACTTAAGATTCAGGTTCATTTTCAAACCCCAAAACAACTTTTCCTATATATATATATATATATATATATAATATGTAGAGCCATAAGGCTACAAGCCGTAATACAAACCTACTGAGTAGGTTATATTTATCAAAATTACGAATTAAGAGCTCTCGGCAGCTTTGTAATACGGCTTGTAGCCTTGTGGCTATACATATTTTTTAAAATACATATTGATATTTAACAATGTCATCCGATTTTGGCAAGAAAGTAATTTTCTAATCGGATCATGGGACACTGAACGAGCATTCTTGACGAAGGGTGGATTCCCAGAAACCCAGGGTTCAATGCATTTCGTGTCAGCTTGTCCGATAAGAGTTACACCCTTGCCAATATAAAAACAGGCTATTTTCACAAGCTGGAGCATTTTTGGCTCCTATTTCTAGTAATACAGGCTCTCTCAGAGAGCCCTTAATTCGTGTGTGTATATATATATACGAGAGAGAGAGAGAGAAAGAGGGAGACTGCGGCGAACACTATAATGTTAGCTTTACTGCTTAATTTTCACAGCGTACGAATTTATCACTGAAACCGGAAAAAGTTTCATGGACGTTAATGTAGTAGAAAGTCACTAAAAATAATTGAAATCTCCACCTCACCGCAATTTTACAACCAAAGCACCACTTTAATTTCTTTGGTAAAGAGAGGCAATGCACTGATTCACTGTTTATATCTGACAGCGGTAAGTTTATAAAGATTTTAATAGAATTACGTGTTACTTCTAACATACAATAATAGTAGAGTGAAAATACATAACAACGTTGGAAAAAGATATTTCCGCGTTCTGACTTTGACATACGAGATCATACTTCTAATTAAACTCAAATATTGATCTGTTATGTCTGAAAACCCAGTATTGACTGTTACATTCGATATAAAATTGCAGTCTTTGATGACCGATTATATATATATATTACAGTTCTAAACTGACATGAGACGAAATTTTACAAGCATTGACACAATTTGTTTCATCTTTAGTTGATTGTAAACACGGACTATTAATTCTCTTTGTGTGTCTTGTATGAATGAACCACGATGTAAGTAAATATTGATAAAATTATACATTTTTTGAAGTGGGAAAATGTAATTTTTTATGGGGGTGTATGAAATAATTCAGACTCCATCTATATGACAAACAACACATTTTAGTGTTAATTAGTTGAGCCTTTTAAAAGTTAAGATAATATGCAGCATGTACGGGAGACAACGTAGGACATGTTTCGATCTTTATCATTTTTTGCCCTCTTTACCGGATCTCTTTCCAATCTAGCAAATATAATAAATGTTTCTTATTCCAATAAAGACAATCTATCCCATACTACCAAACTCTATGATATTAGTGTGATATCATTATTATTTCCATCGTGTAAACTGTTATAAACCTTGTTTATCATCTGCAGTATATCTCCTTTCCCTGTGACCACCACAGCCCACTACAGTTTATGTACGACTAGATTTACTAGAAAATTACACTTCAAAGTCACACACTTACAGTCACTTGCTATTCAACATCTGAACTGAGAAATCCCTAGCTAAGATATTGTTTAATGATGATATGGAAAATAATTTACATATGTATTTAGACATTCCAGTACTCAAGGCCAGCTGTAAGACTGGCAGGTCACGTTTAAAAACATATTTGGTCCATTCTTTTTTCAACATGTACAGGCCATAATAGTACCCATTTCTTTCCAAGTAACACCATCATATGAACAAATGGCATTTGTATTTCGACACTGGAAACTAATAAAACAGTGTACATAGCTCTTTCTGATAACTAGTTTACTTACTGTGTTTTCATGATGTACCATTTAACAGCGAATGAAACGTTGTTGAGATCTAAATACTTTGGTTAGGTACACAATTGATGTGTTAAATGACATTAAATAAAACATGAAATCTAGTTTTCTATGACATTTCCAGAAACATATTTCACATTAAAGGTTAGCAGTGAGGGGAGAAAACTTTCTTTTTTTTTTAGTGACTCTTTCTCTGTCTTTCCCCAACTTTGTTTCTCAGGGAAGGTGAGAGTTAGTTGTCCAATCCATTATATTTGATCTTTAACAACACCATTATCACCAATAAATGTCCGTTTTTCCATGCTGGCATGGGTTTGATGGTTTAACAGGAGCTGGCAAACCAGAGGACTGCATCATGATCCAATGGCTGCTTTGGCATAGTTTCTATGGCTGGATGCCCTTCCTAATGCCAACCACTTTACAGAGTGTACCGGGTGCTTTTTTACATGGTATCAGTACTAGTGAACATACCAAGTAACTCACAAGACAAGACCCCCTCATCTGAGGTGGGGGGATAGTATTGAGGAGGTGGCTTTATGCCAGGTGGTGAGAGGTTAAAGTTTGAGTGGGGAATAGGAACAAGTGCCTTACTGTAGGAGAGATACATGTCTACCCCAGTTGGAAGAGAAGGATGGTGGTGAAGATGTGGCAGGGCATACCCTCAAGTTACAGGAAGGTGAATAAAGAGAAGTAGTATGGGTGGGTAAGTAAATTCATGAGAGCGTGAGAGGCTAGTGGCAGATGGATAAAAGGAAATGCATTGAGTGGTGAGCATGGGTGAAGGCATGGTCAATTGTGAATATCAGTTGGAATGGAAGGTGGGGGAAGTAGGTGTGAGTTAGGGAGGTAATAGGTGACAGCAAAGATGATGTGAAGTGAGTGTGGTGTGTGAGAGGGATGCATAGGGCTAGGGTCAAAGTCAGCGGTATATCGGGGTAGGAAATGTTGGGAGACAGACAGAGGTAATGTGGGGAGGGTGAAATGAGGATTGTGTATAGTAGAAGGGGAGGTGAAAGAGGGGTTCAGTGGAAATAAGAAGGTAAGGGATACTGCCGAAAATGAGTGAGAAAAAGGAAGTGGCTCCAAGGAGGTTGAGCAGTAGGAGTAGGGAATGAAAGATGTGCAGTTCCACTTTCATAATTACAGAATCTTAGTAAGTTGTTCTTTAGTCAGAAGGGTGATGGAGAGGTTTGTGTTGGGAAGATGAGTTATGAGATGGGTGGGTGTTAAGAAAATGGGTTGTTGGGGCAGTAAGGTTTGTCAAGAACAGGTTGGGTTCAGGGGCACAGACTTAGGGGACGTGCTTTTAGGGCCTCATTTTTACTTAGGTGGATGGGTTTTCTTGAGCACTGCAAATCGCCAATCATCTTCAACACTTCATCCCATGTTTTCCTGCATCTCCCTCTTCCACAGGTTCCATCCACGTTTAGCAATCAACACTTCTTTATGCAGCTATCATCATCTGTAATTAAGTTCAGTTCATATATATGTTTTATGTCTATAGCTTATCAATATAGAAATATAATAAAATTTCCACTGTTGAATCTACATTTTAGGAATCTTATACTGTTTCTTTATTATTTCAGAGTATCAGATGACATTGGCATAAAAGAATTTTTACTTCAGCTGCATCATCAATATTTATCATCTTTGAAAGACCAAAGAATATAAAGTGGAATATAAATCTGTTTATATAAAGCTGTGAGAATTACGGTGAAGTGGGACATTATTAGTAACACTTTTCTACTTGATTGGGAAGAATTTGAACAAGAGAATTTTATTTTCCTTAGACTTGAACAGATTTACAAAGTAGTCATCAGTATTTTCAGATAGTAATGAAGATCACAATTGATGGAAATATAATAGTAAAAATATTTTATAGAAATAAAGTATAAAAATGAAAAGGTGTATGTTGTACTAAAGGAAGGAAAATATGGAAAATGAATGATGTGACAACTAAGGTGACTGTAACAAACACTCAAAGAAGGATTGATTTTCCTGAGGAAATGCAGAAAGAGAGAAGAAAAAAATCATATTACTGTGATATCTGTAAAAAGTCATTCTCCCAAAAAAGTAACCTTACAACTCATAAACGTATCCATACAGGAGAGAAGCCATTTCACTGTGATATCTGTGGTCAGTCCTTTTCTAGACTAAGTGTCTTAGATATTCACAAACGTATTCATACGGGAGTGAAACCATATCACTGTGATGACTGTGATGTATCATTCTCTCAAAAAAGTCACTTAACTATTCACAGACGTGTTCATACAGGAGAGAAACCATATTACTGTGATAACTGTGGTAAATCATTCTCTCAAAGAAGTCATTTCATTATCCACAAACGTATTCATACTGGAGAGAGGCCATATCACTGTGATATCTGTGGTAAATCTTTCTCTGATGGGAGTGCCTTAACTAGTCATAAACGCATTCATACAGGAGAGAAACCATATCATTGTGATATCTGTGGTAAATCTTTCTCTAAGTCTGGTAACTTAACTACTCACATAAATGTTCATACAGGAATGAAACCATATAAATGAGTCTCTGGTAAATCATTCTACCAAAAACAACTACTTCATTAAACATGTATGTATTCATGCAAAAGAGTAGGTATGTCATTCTATAAAAGAAATATCTTATATAGCAATAGATATATTCACACAGGACAGAAAATATAAAAGTGTAATATCATATACATCATGTTTTATATGACCCCAACTGTATCTTGATTGGTTACATAATTTACCACTGTGATATTTTAAATGAAAATCTTTCAGAATATTCATATATTCCATCTAACATTTCCGAAAGGGAGAAATAATACAATTTATCTAGTTACATTGTAGATAAATAACTGTGAAATGTATTCTCTTGTATATAGGAAACAACACTGTACAGTTATTATGTTACAAATATATACACAAACAGTAAAAGGAAATATTTCGTGATACCATAATTGGATATACATATAATATTTAGATTTTATAGACATTTTTTTCATGTTTCGTATGTAATATCTGTGATGCATGTATCAAATTAGAGAACAATTCTTTTGTTATATTTATATAATTTTGTGGTTTCTTTTAGCCATAGCCTGATTCTTTCATGACTTGGTTACACTGAATATTTTACTGGCAAATATCAGTGTAACCTTAACATAAATGGTATAATTTGTGAATCATCACCATCTGCATCAATGTTTCAATTCCCATTCTATATGCTTCTGTGACATAGGCATATCTGACATATAGGACAACACCACTTTTTTTTTTTTAATCTTCTGTCATCTTAAACCTGGGTGCCAGAATCCTGAGTTTTGACCTCCTCACTCTTTGTAAATTAGTCTGAAATTTAAATAAAGTTTAATCCACTTCATTTTGGGTAAAATTGAAAAGTGTTTACCATTTCCATTAAGACAATCTCTCTGATCCTGCTATGCTATCACCATCACTTTCATCTTCTCAAAAGGAATGAAAACAGTTGTAAATAACTATTTTTTTTATCATCAGCTGTCAATCTTTCTCTGTGACAAACAATGATTTACATAAAGCCATATTATGAGAGACTTTCTCTCCTTTATCACTCACTTATGGTCACTTTCACTTTGATCGTATCTCACAGGAGAACTCCTTCCAAATTTGGTAACCTATGTGGCATTCACTAAGGTCAGCTCTTGTAGAATTCCAGTTAGGACAATAACAGATATGGTGCTAATCCTGGCCAGTTCACTTCTGTTAATTATGAAATCAAAGATGTTGTTAATTTGAGAAATGCTCTAGCCTGTGCAAAACCAAGATTTAGTATGGCTGTTTTGAATGCTGATATTTAGTCAGCAATTGTTCGCATGTGTGAAAGACAAGCTGGAAGAAGGAAGGTTAGTAAGGTTTATATTCAGGCATCAAAAGAATTATACCTGAAAAAGAAATGTTTCATCAACTGTTACCCCTATTGGAGAGTAGAATTATATGTACTGTAATGTTCCTTATAGGTTATTCATACAAATTCTCAATTCTTTTCAGTTTACATTGGTTTAAGTCTCTGAAAGAATACTTGTATAGTTGGAATGTGTAATTGTTGATTGATATATATATGCACGTGTACATAAATAAATATGTGTGTGTATGATGATGTATACATATGAACATATCATCAGTGTATTATGTCTGGCTTCCATGCTGTCATATGTTGGACCAGTCATCACAATTCAAATCAGTTCTTATTCAGATTTCTGCCCTCCTAGATAAGTCAAGAGACTACATCTTGCTTGTACATCCCATTTCTGATATAGTTCCTATAGCTATATATGCATACTAACACCAATCACATAACAGATTATACACAACATCCTCTCTGGCATCAGTGCCAGAGGTTATTATGTCCACAACAAGACTAAAGTATGTCCCTGTTCGTTTGTCAATCCCTTTCAGAATGTAGTTGGTGCATTTTATTGTAACACTAGCCTTGAGATTCCTTTGTATCCTGCAATACTAAAGAATCTTCATTACTCTATGCTTTCATTTATTCAAGGCCGTGTAACCAACAGAGTGAATGGATGAGAAAGTGGGACAGAAGAACCAAGATGAGAGGGTGAAAATAGAATATTCACTCATCACAGGCATCAATATGGGAAAGAGAGGCAAGGATTGAATACAAATGTTAGTTACACAGACAGCAAGGTATACTGGACAGGAGAGTGTCTATGTAAGTGGTGGTAGCAATGTGTGACTACATTAGCCGTAGGCATTTCCCAAACCGTGCAGGCAGTGGTCGTTGAGGTTATAGTTGGGGCAGTGGTGAAAAGCTACCTGCTGCTGGCAGCAGTTGAAAGTAACAGCCTATATTGAAACTAGTGACAGTTGTGGTAAACGTAGTAGTAGTTGGTGGCAATGTACTGGAACAGGCAATAGCCATCGTCATAGTGGTGATATTTGTCCTGCAGCAGCGAATTTGATGATGGTGAGCAGCTTATAAAAGTCCCTGGCTCAAATCTGATTGATTGTTGATTTTCAAGTTAAGTTACTGGATTGTCAAGGATTCCTTGATCTGTAGCCAGTATGGAAGCATCTACATCGTTAGTAGTGTTACTGCATTTCAGAATGTGTTTGCAGAAGAAAGATGTGTGTTGTCAGGTGTTTTTTCAGCTGTATGTGGAGTAGCCGGATCATACTAACGACTGCTGTATTTGGAACACCATAACTGGTAAACCACATAGTTCTACAGACACTTGTTCATGTTGCGGGTAGGGCAGTTGGTTAGTGTGCAGGGGTGTCATTCAACAAAGGCTTTTTCGCTGATAGGCGTCTACATAGGGATGGTCCCAAGTGGGTTAGCAGGATGTCCTTACAGATGGCAGTGGTGGTCTTCTTGAAATGAGGTACCCTCAGGAAACAGGTGTTAAAGAGATTCCTCCTGCCAGGTTTACCTGGTTTGTGTCCATGGAGGGTGTGTAAAGGATATTGGGTACCTGTTTATTCCTAGGATCTTGAAGTAGGTGAGCCGGCTAGCACTGTCACTACATATGCTATGGATACAAGCAAGATCTCATTCCATATCATCATCATCATCATCATCCTTTAACGTCCGTTTTTCCATGCAGGCATGGGTTGGACACCATATGTAGCTTAGTTTTGGCATTGATGAGGAGGATCGATTTGAAGTGAACAAAAAGGTCTCGGCTAGAACACCGTGTCGATTATCCCTGATTCACAATGCCTATTTGAAAGTCGAGTAGAGATAAGGATTCATTGTTGTCAGTGTTCGATAGTGTACCCGATGTACTGGCCTAAGTTGTGAATGTCTTCAGTATTATGGTGTTTGATGGAATACAATTGGTATTTTTCACTTTGAATTATTGGAACAAAGGAAAAGTATCATCACAGAACTTTGTCAACAACTTCAATGTGTCAATCAAGTTTTGCTCAAAAAGCAACCATCTCTAGTCATTTTGCAACATGATAATGCAAGGCCACATTCAGTGAAAACAACCCAAGAAAAGATAAATTCATTAAGCTGGGAAGCTCTATCTCACCCTCCTAACCCACTAGACCAAGCACCATCAGGCTTTATACTTGTTCAGGGCACTTGAACTCTTTACGAGTGGGAAAACATTCAGAAGCTTGAATGATGTTGAAACAGCATTCTAAACATTTTCCTCTTCTAAAGAACCTGATTTTTTACCCAAGGAATCGGGAAAATACCTTACATTTCGGTATCCTTAATAATGGCGATTATATTTTGAATGAATAAATATATTTACAATATATTTTATGTGTAATTGAACTCATTATATGAAATGTTACATTACTCTTCAGTCTTCCTAATATGTGTGTATGTATATATTTGTATATATATATATATATATATATATATAGTTAATATAATAAGATGTCCCAAGACATAACAGGCAGTAATGCATATACCAACAAGGAAAATATATATTAATCACGGAATGTGATATGATGGTGCCAAAGACACCTACATTACTAGGAAAGAGTGCAGAAGCTCAGGATCAAGCGCAGTTATGGAAGAGTTAAAAGAATGGAGTATCAAAAGTGAGAAGTGATATCACTTTTGATATTCTATTCTTTTAACTCTATCTCCCTTTCTCCCATGATTATCACGTGCTTGCAGCAATAGTTTGGCCTTTTGATACCAGCTGTCTAACAAGGCAGTCAAAATTAGTGCCTGTCCATGTATTTGTAATTGTGGTCTGTTGTCCCTTGTGTTTGTTTACAGTTTTTCTTTGCTATACACAGCTTATTAGCTGGCACACCCTAGGACTAGCAATATTTTTCATAACTGCGAAATTGCATAATCCTAGGTGGAAGACTGAAGAAGTATTATGCAAAGAATTTCTCCCTTTGTAAATTGTGTTCTGTAACATTAGGCCTAAAGGTTAGTATATCATACTTTTCTGTCTATGAGTTTGTTTGATCGGCTGTCTCTCTCTTTTCTGTGAGGACATTAAATTCCTATCGTTGGTATGTACGAACGTATCTTAAACAGGTTATCCTGAGCATTTACGCTCTCTCCTAGTAATGTAGATGTTTTTGGCGCCCTCATATCACGTTCCGTGATTAATATATATATATATATATATATATATATACAAAAACACACATATATATATATATATATATTGTAGTATAGTTCTACCGGTAGTCTCCTTTTGCTTACTAGACGAGCATGTGCAGAGACAGGGACGCGAGTGCGGGAATTTCATGCAGCTCAAAGAGACAGTTGACACTAACCTTAGTAACAAGACAGACGTATTCGCTTCTTTCTCCGTCCCATGTGCATCTTCGACACATGGGGACAAAGGGCAGCTCATAAAACACATTCCGTTCTAAGATGACAATGGCATGATAATATCCTGTAGTATGGTTTGTACTAAAATAAATTATATTTAACAGAACATAGTTGACTGATTCATTTTATTCATGCAGCCTCCTCATTCAACACTCAAATCCTAGCATAATTGTTCTTCATTTAAAGTAGTGACCCAGCCATTCCAACCTTTTTTCATTTTGATTCACTCTCATGTCAAGTTCGTTTTTTTTTTATCTGCTGTTTGCATCAAGTTGCAATTTTGCCATTTTTTGCTTACAACTGCTGTAGTAAATTTTTGCCTTTGCATGGAAAGGCATTTTCCCATTCCTCACAGCCGTTTTTTATTTCGCTACATGTTTTCTTGTGAATGTTTCGTAGATTAGTCAATTGTAGCTGCACTATTCAGCATTCATACACACTTGCTTGCACCCAGTTACACACATGCACCTCAATCACTGTCTTCTTTTATGATGTCTGTGCCACTGCACACTCTTCGTGCCCTTGTTCACAGACACAACTTGCTCTGTAAGACCCACGATTGGTCACGTGTGCACAGAGTTGATCACTTGTCTTGCTCAATGCACCAGCATTCCACACTCTTGCTCAACCACAAGCGCACAAACGACCGCAACGCCAGACTCAGTTCTTCTTTGCACTTCTACTGAGGCACACGACACTGCATGCACACTTCTGTCCGAAAACTTTTACACATATCAAGGATTGAGAATGCAATCTACTCAGCTCTTTTCACCTCCAACGTGCGAACTCACAGGCATGCTCAATTTGCATGCGAACCGCTAGCATTCAGACTCACTCAAATGGCACTTCTATGATTCTCTCTCCTGATATCTATAATTTTTCTCGGCATTGCATCACAACTATCCACCTGAATACTTCTGTTCTTGCACACTTCAGAATAGTGCACACTCTGGTAAATTTTCACCATTGGCTGTCCTGAAATGCACATTTGTATCCCACTTCAATTGTTTAACTTGGGTTTTTCATGCTTTTGTCTTCATGCTTTGTCCATCGTCGCCATACTGCAATATATTTTTGTATCGGCCTACGGCCTAGAAGGAGGTTAATGTAGTGGGGCTCTACCGGTAGTCTCCCTTTGCTTACGATACGGGCATGCGCAGTGACAGGGACGCTAGCGCGGGAATTTCAGTCCCAGTTGTGCCATTCGATAGTTACTGTCTTACACTTGAACAAGACATATACAAGATACGGGAATGCGCAGTGACAGGGACGCTAGCGCGGGAATTTCAGTCCCAGCAGCGCCATTCAATAGTTGCCGTCTTACACTTGAACAAGACACACGTATTCGCTTCATCTCCTTTCCTCCGCCCCATGTAAAGCTTCGACACATGGGGTTGGATAGGAAGCTCCTAAAACACGTTCCGTTTGAAGACGATAATGGCATGATAATATAATCCTCTTGTATGGTTGGACAAAATAAAATATTATTTAACAGACGAACATCCGAATCGAGTTCCTTTCTTACACGAAGCCTTTATAACCAATTGATCCAGTCAGCTTTCATTCGATCTTTCGTTTTGTTAAAGTGGCGACCCCGACTTAGAATATCAGCCTTCGCAAATATAATTGGTGACCCGACTAAAGAACTAAACATGCCTCAAGCAAAATTTTCAACCGATAGCCACCTTGAAATTACATAAAAAAAGACCTAGAATATTTCAGGCAAAAATAAATTTTTAACAACAAAATCAGTAGAGATTGTGAATGAAAATGGAAGTCCAAACATGTAAATACTTCATACACACCGTGTACAATTGTTTTTCATTGCAAAATTTCAATTCCAAGCCTTTTATCGCCAATTTTCATTCGTGTCTAATGCAGTGCGAGAAGCTTTTGACGTTCAGCTATCTCCGTCTCTCCACCACCACTTTTGATCGAGATTGTTCTGTCGTCTAATGCACTATGGCATTTTATTTATTTTTTTCACCTGGCATTATGGCATTTTTCACCATCTTCCTCACTTTCCTTCAGCTCTGTTTGTCAGAGATTACAAGCGATTAAAATCTCTGGCACGGATTTGGCGTTTTGCAGCATTTATTTTCTCTCACCATGACCTTCGTCTTGAGTTGACGTCTCTATAACACTGCAGCTTCGCATCTACGTAAATTCGACGCCTTGTCATGGCTAAGCTCCGCCACCTTTACACAGCACCACTCGCCATTTTGGAACTTGAAGAACACTCATCCATCGCCACGTTGAATTTACAGCACCTTTTTCGTTCTCCGCCTGCAAGGATTTTTATTTCAACCTGCCTGCCTGTGGGAGTCTCACATCCCAGTCTTGCCATCATTTCAGCATCCTTTATCTTTCATTTCCAAGTCAATAATTCAACCCTGGAAAACTTCGATGCTCAAGATTATTATCGGTTGAATCTCAAACCGCACATCGATTTGCCGCGCTTTTTCTGCACTTACACTGCTACCAGAAATTTTTGTTGACCAACAGAAATAGCAACTCAAACTTTTTCGACAGCACACACACACAGACTTTTCGTCTCATTCCAATGTTTCAGAATTCCTGTATTTTTCTGCATGTTAACTTTTATAGACTCTCACACATAGACTCTCTTTCGGCATTTCAGGAAGCTCCTTCCAGCCAAGTTGTTTAATGTTTAAATGCCATTTTTTCGTACAATTGACTATTGACTATGCTTTCTGCTCTGCAGACTTTCATTGGTTTACACGTTAGCGCGTAAGAAAAAACCCCCAAAAAACACAACACAATTCATGTTACAATTTCTTTCCCGCGACGACTCATTCCGCCACGAAAAAATTGTCTCCAATGCACACCACACATTGTTCACTTTTCTTTGCAATTTTTTTTTTCTGCTACATGTTTTCTTCTGAATGTTTCACAGATTAGTCAATTGTATCTGCACTATTCAGCGTTCATACACATTTGCTTCCACCCAGTTACACACACGCACTTCAATCACTGTGTCTTAACTGTTTTCTACTATGATGTCTGTGCTGCCGGATGCTTTTCTCGCCCTTGTTCACAGACACAACTCGCTCTGTTAGACCCACGATTGGTCACGTATGCACAGAGTTGATTGCTTGTCATACTCAATGCGACAGCATTCCACACTCTTGTCGGTCTTGGTCGACCACAACAAGCGCACAAACGTCGCAACGCCAGACTCATTTCTTCTTTGCACCTCTACTGAGGCACAACACACTGCATACACACTTCTGCCCGAAAGATTTTACACATATCAAGGATTGAGAATGCACTCTGCTCAGCTCCTTTCAACACGAAAGTATCGCTGATGCACCTCCTTCACGCGAACTCACGGGCTGCTCAATTCGCACGCGAACCGCAAGCATTCGGACACACTCAAATGGCGCTTCCATGATTCTCTCTCCTGATATCTATAATTTTTCTCGGCATTGCATCACAACTATCCACCTGAATACTTCTGTTCTTGCACACTTCAGAATAGTGCACACTCTGGTAAATTTTCACCATTGGCTGTCCTGAAATGCACATTTGTATCCCACTTCAATTGTTTAACTTGGGTTTTTCATGCTTTTGTCTTCATGCTTTGTCCATCGTCGCCATACTGCAATATATTTTTGTATCGGCCTACGGCCTAGAAGGAGGTTAATGTAGTGGGGCTCTACCGGTAGTCTCCCTTTGCTTACGATACGGGCATGCGCAGTGACAGGGACGCTAGCGCGGGAATTTCAGTCCCAGTTGTGCCATTCGATAGTTACTGTCTTACACTTGAACAAGACATATACAAGATACGGGAATGCGCAGTGACAGGGACGCTAGCGCGGGAATTTCAGTCCCAGCAGCGCCATTCAATAGTTGCCGTCTTACACTTGAACAAGACACACGTATTCGCTTCATCTCCTTTCCTCCGCCCCATGTAAAGCTTCGACACATGGGGTTGGATAGGAAGCTCCTAAAACACGTTCCGTTTGAAGACGATAATGGCATGATAATATAATCCTCTTGTATGGTTGGACAAAATAAAATATTATTTAACAGACGAACATCCGAATCGAGTTCCTTTCTTACACGAAGCCTTTATAACCAATTGATCCAGTCAGCTTTCATTCGATCTTTCGTTTTGTTAAAGTGGCGACCCCGACTTAGAATATCAGCCTTCGCAAATATAATTGGTGACCCGACTAAAGAACTAAACATGCCTCAAGCAAAATTTTCAACCGATAGCCACCTTGAAATTACATAAAAAAAGACCTAGAATATTTCAGGCAAAAATAAATTTTTAACAACAAAATCAGTAGAGATTGTGAATGAAAATGGAAGTCCAAACATGTAAATACTTCATACACACCGTGTACAATTGTTTTTCATTGCAAAATTTCAATTCCAAGCCTTTTATCGCCAATTTTCATTCGTGTCTAATGCAGTGCGAGAAGCTTTTGACGTTCAGCTATCTCCGTCTCTCCACCACCACTTTTGATCGAGATTGTTCTGTCGTCTAATGCACTATGGCATTTTATTTATTTTTTTCACCTGGCATTATGGCATTTTTCACCATCTTCCTCACTTTCCTTCAGCTCTGTTTGTCAGAGATTACAAGCGATTAAAATCTCTGGCACGGATTTGGCGTTTTGCAGCATTTATTTTCTCTCACCATGACCTTCGTCTTGAGTTGACGTCTCTATAACACTGCAGCTTCGCATCTACGTAAATTCGACGCCTTGTCATGGCTAAGCTCCGCCACCTTTACACAGCACCACTCGCCATTTTGGAACTTGAAGAACACTCATCCATCGCCACGTTGAATTTACAGCACCTTTTTCGTTCTCCGCCTGCAAGGATTTTTATTTCAACCTGCCTGCCTGTGGGAGTCTCACATCCCAGTCTTGCCATCATTTCAGCATCCTTTATCTTTCATTTCTGATATGCGGTTTCAGATTCAACCGATAATAATCCTAAGGATCGAAGTTTTCCAGGGTTGAATTATTGATTAATATTGCCAATTTTTTGCTTACAGTTACTGTGGTGAATTTTTGCCTCTGCATGGAAAGGCATTTTCCCGGTCCTCGCGGCCGGAAAATGGGGAAACTTGAATGTTTTCAACTTCACAGCACCTTTTATAGACTCTCACACATAGACTCTCTTTCTGCATTTCAGGAAACTCCTCCCAGCCAAGTTGTTTAATGTTTAAATGCCATTTTTCGTACAATTGACTATGCTTTCTGCTATGCAGACTTTCATTGGTTTACAGGTTAGCGCATAAGAAAAAAAACAACAAAAAACAACAACACAACACAACACAACACTTTTCTTTGCATGTTTTTTTTCCCGCTACATGTTTTCTTCTGAATGTTTCGCAGATTAGTCAATTGTAGCTGCACTATTCAGCGTTCATACACGCTTGCACCCAGTTACACACACGCACCTTACTCACTGTGTCTTAACTGTTTCTACTATGATGTCTGTGCCACCGCATGCTTTTTGCACCCTTGTTCACAGACACAACTCGCTCTGTAAGACTCATGAGTTGATCGCTTGTCTTTCTCAGCGTGCCAGCATTCCATGCTCTTGTCGGTCTTGCTCGACTACAACAAGCGCACAAACGACTGCAACGCCAGATTCATTTCTTCTTTGCACTTCTACTGAGGCACAACACACTGCATACACACTTCTGCCCGAAAAATTTTACACATATCAAGGATTGAGAATGCACTCTGCTCAGCTCCTTTCAACATGAAAGTACCACAGCTGCACCTCCTTCACGCGATCTCACAATCACGCTGCTCAATTTGCACGTGAACCGTTAGCATTCGAACTCACTCAAATGGCACTTCCATGATTCTCTCTCCTGATATCCATATTTTTTCTTGGCATTGCATCACATCCATCTGCACCTGAATACTTCTGCTCTTGCACACTTCTGAACGTTTTCCATCTTCTGAATAGTGTACACTCTGGTAAAATTTCACCTTTGGCTGTCCTGAAATGCCCATTTTGTATCCCACTTCAATTGTTTAACTTGTGTTTTACATGCTTTTGTCGTCATGCCTTGTCGATCGTCGCCATACTGCAGTATTTTTTTTGTATCAGCCTATGGCCTAGAAGGGGAATAATGTAGTAAGGCTCCACTGGTGGTCTCCCTTTGCTTACTAGATGAGCATGCAAGTGACAGGGACGCGAGCACAGGAATTTCAGTCCCAGCAGCTCTAAAAAGACAGTTGCCGGCAGTCACTTGATAGAGACAGACGTTTACTGCTTCATCCTCTCTCTCCACTCCATGTGCAGCTTCGACACATAGAGACGGAAAGGCAGCTCCTAAAACACATTCCGGTTGAAGACGACAATGGCATGATAATCCTCTTGTATGATTGGTAACAAAAAATAAATCATATTTAACAGACCAAGATGGGTGGAGTTACTTTTTATTTGCAGCCTTCCTCAACCAATAACTTCAACCTTCATCTATCTACATTTTGTTAAAGTGGTGACCCAGCTGTTCCAACCTTTCTTCATTTGGATTCACTCTCATGTCAAGTTTTTTTTTTTTTATCTGCTGTTCGTGTCAAGTTGCAATTTTGTTATTTTTTGCTTACAACTGCTGTAGTGAATTTTTACCACTGCATAGAAAGACATTTTCCCATTCTTCACGACTAGAGAATGGGGAAACTTGAATTTTTTCAACTGCACAGCACCTTTTCAACCCGCATTCTTCGTCACTTTTCTTCAGCTCTATTCGTCAGAGATTAAAAGAAGTTAAAATCTCTGGCACGGATTTGGTAGTTTGCAACCTTTATTTCTCTTACCATGACCTGCGTCTCGAGGCAACGTTTCTCTTTGATTAAACTCAACGCCCTGTCATGGCTATCGCTCCACCATCTTCACATAGCATCACGTCCATCCTCACCATTTTGGAACTTAACGAACGCTCATTCATCGCCATGTTGAATTTACAGCACCTTTTTCTTTCTCCACCTGCAAGGATTTTTATTTTAACCTGTCTGCCTGTGGGAGTCTCACATCCCAGTCTTGCCATCATTTCAAGATCCTTTATCTTTCATTTCCAAGTCAATAATTCAACCCTGGAAAACTTCGATGCTCAGGATTATTATCGGTTGAATC
>JAOPUL010006364.1:18982369-19008304 GCA_027564515.1 Octopus rubescens | reverse complement strand
ATATATGTGTGTGTGTGTGTGTGTGTGTGAGTGAGTGGACAAACAAAAGAAAAGGGCACTCAACACATTTAGTAGGAGTTACATGTATTATTCAAAACAGTTTGATTCACATTCGTAATTACTCAGTTTCACAGAGTGCTGCATGAGCATCTGACTCTTTCAGATTCTGGGTCACGAATAATGAATGAAGAGGTTCACAGGAAGTCCAGGGAGGTTCCCGGAAGATAGGCTGCCATTGGTCAGGGCGGGTCACATGGTGTTATGGGAGAATGGTATCAAAGAATGTCAGTTGAGTCAGGGAGATATTTTTCCCTTTGACCAAAATAGATGGGAAGTGTGTGACACCAAGAAGTCTGTATCAGAGTGCCTGTGTACAAGGTTAGTGTGTTAGCAAGGTCTTTGAGTGTAAGTCTTGTCTGTGTGTGTGTGTGTGTGCACGTATGCGTGTGTGCCCGCATGCGTAAATATGTGTGGGCGTGGGAAATGTTAGTAGTTGTATGAGTGTATGTTTGTGTGTTTATACATATGTATGTTTGGATATGTGTTTGGATATGTGTTGGTTGCTAATATGTAGATTGGATATGGGGCTGGTTGGTACCTGTGTGCGCGCGAGCATGCGCTTATATGTGTGGATGTGGGCGTGCTATTGATTGTGTGGATGTACCTGTGCATGTGTGTGTACGCATGTATATTGGGTGTTGGGACGTAATGTTTGCTAGCCTCCCTGGACATCCTGTGAACCTCTTCATTCATTATTCGTGACCCAGAATCTGAAAGAGCCACACGCTTGTGCAGCGCTCTGCAAATCTCTGAGTAATTACGGGTGCGAATCAAACTGTTTTGAATAATATATATATATATATATATATATGCACAATTGGGCCCTTCGCCCAATTTCCTCTTCCTTGTGATATTTCCACTACCCATCATCTCTCTAATTGCACCTCTCCCTTGATACCACATATTTCTTACTACCTGGAACCATTTCACTTGTTATCCCATCCTTCATCCATTAACCCTTTAGTGTTCAAATTCCTCTTCGAAATGTAAAGCTTATTTATTCATATTATATTGAATTAATCATATATTGTCTCATAGCTTTGAGATTTCGATGATGTTATTGTCTATTTTTAGGATGACATTGTAGAGTAGGTGTAAGAGGCTAGACCTGGCCAGTTTGAACTTAAAACAGGAGGCATATTTGGGCCGGATATGGTCAGTTTAAATCCTAAAGGGTTAATACTGTTCTCTCCACCCACATTCTAATTTGATAAAACCTACCTCTCTGAGCCACCAAATTATCTCTCCACCACCATACATCTATCACTCTCCGCATGTGCTACACCTACCTCTCCCCACCACTCCTGCAACCTACCTAACATGCATCTCTCTCGTCCTTCACCTCCCTGTCTTTTGTATCATCATTACTATTTTGCTGCTCTCCCTTCTCTTTTGGTTGCACTGTCAGTCATCTCCTACTCTCCCTATTGTCTCCAACTCATGAATCATTGGTCAGTCCCCATCCTTTATCCACCATTCACTACACCCTTTAACTCTACCCAATCTTTACAGGTGTCAACAACCTCCCCTTATGCATTCCCCCATCTCTCACTCCCCCATACATTCTCGTAACCTCAACCCACCCACAATCCTAGTTCCTGTCCCTACTCACTTTTCACCTCTTACCTTGAGGGTATACCCCAAAAAACATCATCACCACAAGGAAATTAAATGTCATTTAGAAAAGAAATTGACTCACCAAGAAAACAACAACAACAACAAAAAACAAACACACCCTAAAGAGGGCGTGACATAATCAATTATTATTATTATGTAGTAGTAGTAGTAGTAGTAGTAGTAGTAGTAATGATGGTCTAGGACTAGTAGTATTAATAGTAGTAGTGGAAGTGGCGATGGTGGTAACAATGGCAGTAGTAGTAGTAGTAGTAGTAGTAGTAGTAGTAGTAGTAGTAGTAGTAGTAGCAGTAGCAGCAAGAAAAGAAAATACTGATGACACACTCAGTATTGAATTGGAATGGAATCCTTATGTTCACCAAGGGACCTTGGCTAACATTATATCAAATATGTAAACAAATAAATGTTAATGTTTTTAGGGGGGGGGCAGTGTTAATTAAGTGGAAAAATAAAATCTCTTCTTTGGACAAGACACTAATCTCTCATTCTCTTTCTCTGCACCCCCTCCCTCTCTCTCTTTTAAGTAACTTTCCAAAAGTTTCTTTGTTATTTGGTATCTGGTGTGCTGTGATGATTAAGCACTTTCACACCTAGTACAATGAGTAATGAGAGAGAAGGTGCATTATGCTGACAGTGGGATGTACTTGTAGGAGTGATTCACATCAGATCAAAGAAGGAAGAGACACAGATGGATGGACAGAGAGAGAGAGATATGGTTGCAGGCATGGCTGCATGGTCGAGAGGTTTGCTTCACAATCATATAGGTCATCATCATTATTATTTAATGCCTGTTTTCCATGCTGGCATGGGTTGGTCATTTCGACAGGATCCAGTCAGCTGCAAGGCTGTGTTGAGCTCAAAAATCAGTTTTGGTATGGTTTCTATGGCTGGATACTTTTTTCTCTCCCATGTCACTGGCAATAGTGAGAATGCCAAATATCTTGCAAGACGGAAAAAGCCTCCTCGACTAAATGGGAGTATTTAAGAGGGGGAGGTGGCTTTGAGCCAGGTGTTGAGAGGCTAAAATATGATAGAGGGACAAGCACAGGTGTCTTGCTAGAGAGAAAATACATGGCTATCCTGCATTATATAAGGGTGGGTGGGAGTAGCTGTGAAGAAGATATAGATGACAGTGATGGGGTGCCAGAGCAAACACTCAAGGCACGAGGAGGTGAGCATAAGAGAAGATATGAACAGTGGATCAGAGAAGAAGCAGCATTTGACCAGACTGCATGCCATCTCTGGTGAGTGTCTTCTTGCATAGGTCATTCAGCCATAACATTTCTTCATCAACAGTGTCAAAGTGGATCTTCTCATACATGTAGTGTAGTAACAGAGTTTATTGTTCAAAAGCCATTTCACCGAAACCAAGGACAAGATGGTACTTTACTGAAGCAATTGGTAATTTGGCATTAGGAAGGACATCCAGCAATAGAAACCATGCCAAAACAGACATTGGAACTCAACACAGCCCTCTGACGTATTGGATCCTGTCAAACCATTCAATCCATGTCAGCATGGAATATGATTGCTAAATTATGATGGTGATGATGATGAATCCATCTTTGCAGACAGCTTCCCTTCTTATCTCTATTTATTTGGACATGGTATGTACATGCATTAAGGTGTGCTTGTGAATGTATGTGTGTGCATGCATGCATGTGAATGAGTGGTGAAAGGATCATGCAATCATCTCCTTTAGTTTCTGAAAGACAACACCAGGTATGCAGAGAAAAATATACACACACATAACATAGGTAGAAAGCAAGCTATCTGAAAAAGGATGGAATGGTTAATGTTTTGCAGAGCAAAGCAAAAAAAAAAAAAAAGAAAGCAAAAAAAAACTAGCAGTACACACCTAGGTGGGATAATATGTGCTTCAGTATCAGCTGGTAAAATATGGTTTACAGATTTATCATGCACAAACATACTCAGGTGTGTGTGCATGCTTGTGTATATATATATATATATATATATATATGGTCAACATATACGTACATAAATACAAACACATAGATTGGTATGATGAGGAGGTATGTATGTGCAACATCTATGCTTAACCCTTTAGAATTCAGATTATTCTTTCAAATGTAATGCTTTTTCATTCACATTGTTTTTAACTAATCATGCATTATTTTGTAGCTTCGAAATTATGATGAGGTGATTGTATATTTTATGATAGCATTGAAGGGTAGATGTGATAGACTGGATCTGGCTGGCTAGAACATATAATAGGTAGCATATTTGGGCCGGATATGGCCGGTTTAAATACTAAAGGGTTAAATATGTGTGCTTGCATGTGTGTGTGTGTGTGTGTGTGCGCTTGCTTCTCAAATGAGAGAAAGAAAAATGTACTCAGTATAAGTGAGAAGGTTTATTAATTTATTTTGAGCTGAAGTTTCACTATTGCTACTTTAGATTTTACATACATACATACATACATACATACATACATACATATATATATATATATATATGTGTGTGTGTGTGAGAGAGAGTCTTTTGCTGATGTATATCAGCAAAATATGTAAATACTGGAGAGAAAACTATGGTTGAAGTCTGTTGTGTATATACCACCATCATTCTCATTTAACGTCCATGTTCCATGCTGGCATGGGTTAGATGGTTTGACAGTCTTTGACTAGCCTGATGCTTCCATTGTCTACAGTATCTGCTTTGGCAATATTTCTATGGCTGGATGCCCTATCTAATGCCAACCACTTTACTTTGCCTTTCTGCAGAATAAGGTGTAGAGTGAAAAGAGGAGAGAGAAGACGAGGAAACATGAGGGAAAAATATGAGAGGAATATTTGAGGTGAAAACGCCCTCATGGGAATTGTCTACACAGTGGTTGATATATATCATAATCATCATCCTCCTCCTCCTCCTCCTCCTTTAACGTCCGTTTTCCACGCAAGCATGGGTTGGACGGTTGATTGGAGCTGGCTAGCCGGGGGCTAATATATATATATACATATTATACTTACATATATCATATTATTATTAAGGTGGTGAAAGGCAGAAAGCTGGCAAAAACGTTAGCACGCCAGGCAAAATGCTTAGTGGCATTTAGTCCGTCTCTACATTCATTCTGAGTTCAAATTCTGCTGGGGCCGACTTTGCCTTTCATCCTTCCAGGGTCGATAAAATAAGTACCAATTTAACACTGGGGGGTCGATGTAATCGACTAAACCCCTCCCCTTAAATGGCTGGCCTTGTGCCTAAATCTGAAACAATTATTAAGGTGGTGAGCTGGCAGAATTGTTAGCACACCAGAAAACTGCTTAGTGGCATATGTTAACAGTATATAAAAAAAGGAGGGGGGTGTTGGTGGAGAACAATGGTATAATAAAACCATATATAGATGAGAAATAAGGAGATGAGATGAAGAGTGGGGGAGAGAGAAGGTACAGTGAGAGACAGAGGTTAGATGTACATAGAGGTGATATAGGGAGTTACAAAAAGGGACGTTGATAGATGAGAGGAGAGGGTGTTCAGGGGATATATAATGATAAATAGTTGGGAGATCAGGATGGGCAGAAAGGGAATTGGTTCCAAGAAGAGGGATTACTGATAACACAAAAAGTGGAGTGGAATATGTGCAGTTCTGCTCTCATAATTACAGCAGCTGAGAAACAGTGCTGCAGTTGGAAGGATGAGGAAGAGATGGATGTTATGAAGATGAGTTGTGAAAAAAAACTGATCAGTACAAATTGAGTATGGGGATATAGACATTAATGATATGCTTTTAGGACCTCGTTCTTGCTGAGATGGGCAGGTTTTCTCAGGCACAGTGAATTGCCATTAATGTCAGTTATTTGTCATCTCTGTGAGGCTCAACAACCTGAGGTTATCCTTCACTACTTCGTCCCATGTCTTCCTGGGTCACCCTCTTCCATGAGTTCCATCTACATTTAGAGATCAGCTCTTCTTTATGCAGCTGCCCTCCCCATATGCATTGCATGACTGTACCAGCAATCTTGTATGCTACATCTGATGCCTCTTATGCCCAATTTTTTCCTCAACACATTTGCACTTTATCGTACATTCACATTCATCATCATTTAACGTCTGTTTTCCATGCTGGCATGGGTTAGACGGTTTTGGCTGGAAACTGGCAAGCTGCACCAGACTCCCATCTATTTTTGGCTTGGTTTCTACAGCTGGATGCCCTTCCTAATGCCAACCACTCCAGAGAGTGTATCACCTGCACATACATACATATATATATATATACGACGGGCTTCTTTCAGTTTCCGTCTACCAAATCCACTCACAAGGCTTTGGTCGGCCCGAGGCTATAGTAGCAGACACTTGCCCAAGATGCCGCGCAGTGGGATTGAACCCAGAACCATGTGGTTGGGAAGCAAGCTTCTTACCAAACAGCTACGCCTATAAATTATATGCTTGCTAATAGGTGGTCTGCAGATATAGAGTTTTATTTTCAAGTAAATGTTACTTTATCTATGAGGAAGAAAAGCCATTAATAAAGGCATTGCTCAGCAGTTACTGCTCTAAAGTTACAATCCTTTGCTAAGAACTTTAATGTTTTTAGATATATGTCTAGTGATTCATTAAACTCTCGTAGATGTGTAGCAAAAATATGTCATACATATATTTTGTTCATTCGTCTGAGATATAATATAGCCTGCAGAACATTTATTGTAGCTACATACATAGGTATATCGGCAATACATAGTTGATTAAAGGATTCAGCTCGTTGATATCTTGCTCTTCAGCAAGTAGCATTGCAATAAAATTTTGAAAAGTTTTGTGCCAGTGTAGCTACTGCTTAACAACATGTCTATCATCAGTCAGCATTCAAATGTTTGGGGCAGAGGAACTTTTCCATGATGAAAGAGTGAATAATTTGACATAAATTAAGATTACTTTATCTTTCCCAGGTTTTATTTATTATTTAACAAAACATACTGTGCTTGCTACAAGCAGAGTGCCTCAAAGCAAGATTGATTTATAAATGTACAACAAACAAGAGAGGCTGCTTAGTACTATAATGGAAGGTTATAATAGTTCAAGAAGACAGACACACTCTGGTATAGAGTTGTGGAAATGAGTGGTCTTCATGAAAATGAAAACATGGTATGTTTATTTTCCTATTAATTTACTCATCACATAATTTTATGAAGAAACTCTTCAGATCTGACTTTCAAGATGTTACAGTAATAAACTAGCCTATGAAATAGTGAGTTAGATGTACAATATGAATTTCTAGGTTCAAACAAAACTAAATATATGTACATATACATCCACAAAAGTTACATTACATGTGGATTAATGAGAGTTAAATCAGTGTTAACATTGTATTATTATTAAGATGGAATCAGACTTCTAATGATGGGTCACTTAAAAGATTCTCTATCTTTTATAAAAGCTGGGGACTAGTATAAACTGGAACTTTTGTCATTTTTAACTCTTTACAACAATTAGTTTCATCTGCTACACACAAACCTGACCAACATATATGCTCCGTAAAACTTATAAATTTCAAAGTTTAAGGTGCTAGAACTAGCAGTAAGAATTATAAAACTGGTAGTGTATGAATAGTTTATGTGGAGTGACCTGTTTTGTAGGGTGAAACTGAAAGAGCATGTAGAGTTCACCCACTTTTTAAAAAAAGTTTTTACTTGTTCCAGTCTGAGACTGCAGCTATGCTAGGCACCACTTTTCAAAATTAATGTAAATGAAGGCAGCCTATTTCATTCAAAATATAGTAATGAAAATGTTAAAATATGTAAGGAGTTGATGTTGATCGAACTACAATATGCAAATATTCAACAACATAAATCTTACACAAGAGCATTCAAGCAAAAAAAAAAAAACTTTCCCTTCCAGTGTCAATTCTTAAGATCTGACCCAATACAGAGTTACCAGATCAGTTTCCTAAAAAGTGGCAGATTGTATTAGAAAGAAGCCCAGAAAGAAAATATAACTTGCAAATTAAAAATATATAAATATAAGGAATTCCTATAGCTCAGTCCTTACAATTCATATCTTTCAATTATAATGCATCAAAAATTTTATTCTCTTCATTAATTTCTTTCTCATTTTTGTACATGTTCAAGTTGTACACTGTGGCTTCACTAAGAGTAAAATCATAACATATGTAGCTAATTTCAGCTTTAGCTATAAAATTAACAAAATGGCAGTCCCCCAGTGTTGGCACAATTTGCAAGCCAAAACAGGTTAAAGAGTAAAAGAGAAAGTGTATTGAACCCATCCTGTTTCTTCACTTAGTTTTGGTGGAAGTTACTCTTTGAAACACTTTTTCAACCAAGGCATTGCTTAGTGGCATGCTGTAAACAGACAACACATGACAAATCTAGCAAGATTCACTTCTACATCTTTCATTGATGTTGTTTTACACCAAACTTCTAACCTCTCCGTAGGAATGTGTTCATGAAGTATACTTTTTCAATGGAGTGTCAACAGTTTGAGCCACTAGTTCTCTATTTCCACAAATTTAGATTGATCAGTCAAAGCTAAAGGTAGAACTACAAAAGATGGATGAATAGGATTTGAACTCATGAAGAAATGATTTTTAATCTTTTGAAGGGTTTCAATATTTCTAGGTACACTGTTTAAGAGTTCTGAGATGTCTCAAGAAGCTTAGATAGCTTTTCTAATGGATTTCTTTGTTTAGATGAAATTTTACTGGTTAAAAACTGTTAAAGAACTCATATATAAAGTCACATGTTTTGAGGCAAATTGTCTACAACACGATGCCCTTCCTGTCACCAGCCCTCACTTGCTTTCAAGCAGAGTAATTTTTACCCATGATCTGACACGTTTCCAAAGGTGACTGGAAACAAACAACACTACTTGTACAAAGGTGACGCTTGTTTACAACCATCACATAACAAAACCAGGAGACACAAGCACACAAACACCCATACATCAATGGATGTACTGGGCTACTTTCAGTTTCTGTTTGGCAAATCCACTCACAAGACTTTGGTTGGCTTAAGGTGTCGTGCAGTGTGACTGAACTCAAAATAACGTAGTTAGGAAGAAAACTTCTTAATCATACAGCCATACCTGCATCTCTATGATTCAATGTCTAAATTCATTTCAAGATTCATATATTGAGCATGCAAAATTCTTGTAACTATATATTGCAAAACTATGTTGTTCATACTACAGTTATCCAACATTTCTTTTTGGAACAGCAAATTAATTTTAGCAAATTCACTCAACACCACCCTCATAGATGTTAAATAATGTTTGTTTTGTAACTAGAAGATGCCACGTAAAAATGCAATTTTAAAGCATCCCACTAGCTAAGAATTCATTTTACATAGTTACTTCTTGCCAATCATGTGGCTGAAAATGAAATTATTTTAACTGGTCCCCTCACTAATATTAATTCATATATTTTTGTGTAAAATTTTCATTGCAGCATAAGGCTTTAGTTTTAAGCTTTTTATTACCATATTCTTTGAAATACATTGTCTTTCTTTTAATTAATTTTTAAAATAATGACAAATTCAATAAAATACCATTCTCCTTATCAACCTAGTGTTTGGAACATGAAATTTTACTGAAAGGTTTTAATTTAGATCACTTTAAAACAGGAAGTGAATATTCAGGAGCAGCCTCAGGCATGTTGGTATCAAAATGGTTAATTCAGTATTATCATGATTTAAGTGTTATCAACCCCATCTGAATGTTATTTGGCTATTAGAGTTGCAAATCTTTCTCACCAATTTATTGTATTTGCAATCACTGAATTAAGTCCACAATAGTAAGGAATTTATTTAGCTGAGTAAATTGAGAACATGAGAATTAGATAATAGAGTAGATAATCCAATATCAAGAAGAAGTTCACATTCTCAGACATCTGATAAAACTATCTATGATTCACCAACATTATCCAAGTGGTATGCTAGATGGAAACATCAAATGTCTTAACACTCACTGTTTACTGTTCATTAATAATAATAGAAAAGAGAACTAAGCAATTATTTCAAGTATTATAAATATAAAAGAATGTCCATGGCATGACACTTTGGGTAGTGTCTTCTACTATAGCTGCAGGCTTTATGAGTGTATTTGGTAGATAGAAACTGAAAGAAGCTTATTGTATATAAATATGTGTATGTGTGAGCGAAAGAGAGAGAGAGAGAGTGAGTGAGTGTGTGTGTGTCCTTACTTTGACATAGCATGATAATTGTAAATGAGTGTCACTGTCATACATGCAGTGTCATTCAATTCTAATATTCTGCAAAAATTATGTTTGGCCATGGGGAATTATTAACTTATTTTGAAACAGGGGAGGATTGACAGCAGAAAGGCATCTGACCATAGAAAATCTGCCTCGATAAACTCCATCTGGTCCATGCAAGCATGGAAAAGTACAGGTTAAAACATTAATGATGAATATCTAGAATAGAACATCTGGGTGAAATAACCAAGGAATTGTGAATTTAGAATAACTAGGTTTCATATACACTCTCATATATCAGTCAAAATACAAAATAAATCAGGTTGGTGCCAGTTTGACAATATCATGGTGTATTACAGAATTCTCCTTAGAGACATTAATTATCAAACATACACCACCAGGTGATTTGTTCTGGATATTTATGGATGTACAAACAAGTATAACAGAATATGTGCAGTTCTGATGGCACTGACGATGACTGAACCCAACTAGGAGTTAAATTCTGCCCCTTCGATTATTAATTCTAGTGAGTTCCAGTTTAAAATTATTCCAGAGCAAGACTACAAATATATTTATATTGTGGAGAATAATTTTAGCCAACCGAAGCTTTGTGAGTGGATCTGGTAGACAGAAACTGAAAGAAGTTCATACAGTTGCATGTATGTCTCCTTGTCTTGACATCATCCAAAAGTTGTAAATGACTATCACCATCGTACAAGTGACGTCCTTTATATAGCTTGGAAACAGGTGAGAACTGGCAAAAGGGAAGGCATCTGGCCATGGAAAATATACCTCAAAGAATTTCATCAGATCCATGCAAGCATAGAAAAGTGGACATTAACTGATGGTAACTGTTTATTACAAAGTGTCACACAATTTCACTGACACACTTTTTTTGGACATTTCACAATAGAAAATTTGCCTTAATCTTAATAAACCATAGCTATGATTTACCTCCAATATGGATATGTTTGCTTTTAGGAAATGTATCACTACAGATATTACAATGGTTTGGTCTTCCTCCTCTGTGAATATAGGTGTTGAGAGAAATAACTACTTTATGAAAACGTTTCACCACAGACACAATAGCATTTCAATGGCTTTTCTCCTATGTGAATATCTGTGGAAAATTAACTCACTACTATAAAGGCTTTTCTTCTGTGTGCATACGTTCATGGTAAGACAAAAAAGTCTTTGTAGAAAATGCTTTACCACAGTTATTACACTTAAATGGTCTCTTTTTAGAGTGGATAAGTTTGTGTTTAGAAAAAGAATCACCTCTTGAAAATGCTTTACCACAAAAATCACACTGGTATAATGGTCTTATTCTTGTGTGCATACGTCTGTGGCAAGACAAAGAAACCTCTGTAGAAAATTTTTTACCACAGCTATCACACTGATATGGTTTCTCTCCTGTATGGATACATTTGTGTTGATCTAAACTAGCACTTCGGAAGAATGTTTGATCACATGAATCACAATGGTATGATGGTCGTTCTCCTCTGTGACTACATATGTGAGAATGTAAATCACCTATCAGGGAAAATGTTTTATGACAAAAATCACAACGGAATGGTTTTTTTCCTGTATGAGCAAGTTTGTGATCAAGCAAATGACCAGTTCTAGTAAATGTTTGATTACAAATATCACAAGAGTATGGTCTTTCTCCTGTATGAACAAATTTGTGGTTTGACAAATAACCACTGTAGGCAAATGTTTTACCACAAATATCACATTGGTAGGGTTTTTGACCTGTTTGGGTACATATGTGGGAACATAAACTACCCTTTGTAGAAAATGTTTCATCACATACATAACATTGGTATAGCTTTTCATCTGTGTAGTTACGTTCATGGCAAGTTATTTTCCTATATTTTCGTGTATTTTCCTCTGTATGGATAGATGAATCAGTACTCTCAGGCTTTAGTTTCTGATCCATAACTTTCTCTTTGAATTTATAATTTTCCTGTATGATGATCTTCATTAACGTGTTATAGTTTGGCTGTTAAGAAATAGAATAGGGATTTATCAGGATAGAATCTTGTAATTAATAACCAGAAAATAAACGTTCATTAAACCAGTTAACAAGATATAACAAGTCTGTACAACTAAAACTTCACAGTAAATATTGGAGTAAGAATTTTTGTAAATAGTCTCAATTCCAGGGAAAGCTAACTGTAACTCCATTGTAGTCTTCAATACTGACAACTACAATTCCCTTCTTTATTAGTAACTTCTCAACACAACTGGAACATTAAAAAAATTGAAAACAATTCTGTTATTATAAAAAATCTGTATGAAAGGTGCTGGAATGAAAGTAACTTCTACACCATCTCAAAAACAGTAAATATAGACTTTATACTTGTAAATGAAAGCCATTATCATCATTGTTGCACCCAGTACATTCTGTAAAGTGGTTGCCATTAGGAAGGGCATCCAGTTGTTGAAACCATGCCAAAGCAGACATTGAAACATCACAGTCCTGTGGCTTGTAGGATCCTGTGGAACCATCAAAACCATGTTAGCATAGATGTCAGATGATGATGAATCTTTTACCAATGTGTATGGGAGAAGGATATTATCATCTGTGGAGTTTAAATAAAGACAGAATAATGAAGTGTGTAAACAAAAAGTTAGTAGTCATCTACAATAATGCAGGGAAGGTATAACTAGGAAAGAATAAGGTGTACAACCATCTACTTTATTAAGTCACTTGAATGAATTGACATCATGTGAATCACGAGTCTTCGATCAACTAGTTTGCTATTGTCTTAAAATTAATGTCCCAAAATCCGGGGAAAGTAATAATGCAATCGAAATTACAAAATGAAATTAAAACAATAATGAAGCTATAATTTCAAACCACTTACCAAACAAATACAATTCTGGGAATTGTTTTCAACATATAAACGATAAATTGATTTGAATTTACAAATATTGTTAGTGGTACTCAGAATTTCAAGGATCCATTAACTGATGTTCTTACCAATATACATGAAAACATTTCGAAAAGGCATAACTACAGAAGTATCCCCACACTGATTTTGTTTCCCACCCCCCATAACTTGCTTAAGAATTAATAGTTTTATATGAAATTTTCCTGAGATGGCAAAAATTACAATTATGACTGGGGGAGGTTAATTTTTTTTTTTTTTTGGCGTATCATGATCCACCAATAACGCACCGAACTTTGTGAAATGCATGTTTTGAAAACAAAAATTTTCAGAGATACCTTTTCTATGGTACAGATTACGACTATCTTGTTAAAATTTGAAGAAAAAAATGTCGCAAGAAAATTTCATTAAAAAATATGCGGCGGAAGGGGTATGACCCATCAAAAAAAAGAATGTTTTTCAATTTTTTCTCCCACATAATCTTAAGCTAAAACGTATCGCTGGAAAATTTCCTTTAAAAATATGTAGTTTTAAGAGTCATAGGGAAATAAAGCCGTAGTGGTGGAGGGGGGTTAATACCTTCGAAAAAAATGTAAGCAATCCTTTAAAATTGTTATGAACGGCTTCAAATACATTATAATCTAATTGGTATTCATTAAGCTGGATACATAAACAACACTTTCAACCGAATATATACAATATCGCTGTTTATAATCAATTGTGTTTTATTAATAAACCTTCGTAACTGACAATAGTTTAATTTCCTCCATTTGTAAATTTCGCGATTGTTTCCATTACTTCTCCCAGATTTGTAGAGGATGTCCCCTAATATAACGACGTTACCTATATTTCCAAATGGTATCATTCAAAATGAATAAAATATAACATATATTACACCATTCTTTTAACTGAATAAACATTGTATTAATCAACGATTGGTGGCGGGGGGCTTCGAAAAAGTTATCACTATCTCATGAAGGGAAGGGAAGGGACACGGAATGGGAGAATGCTTTGAAAAAATAAAACTTTTCGGGAAAAAAATATTTTTGACATTTGTTGGATGAAACAATACTGAAAAATGAAGGGGATTTTGGTTTAAGTACTCCATATAAACCCTTATAGCTTTTTTTAATATTTTGGAAATTTCAGGAAATTTTTGCGAATTTTCTCTTTTCTTCCTCTATAAGATAGTGATAGCTATTCTAAAAGTCTGCTCAACTTTTTCTGTAACTCTTTCCTAGCTAACAAATTAAGCATATTTTATTCACATGAAGCCCGACAGATGAGAAAATTCTACATTTCTCGTTCAATTCTATTAAATTTTATAAAATGGTTACCCTCCACGTGTTTCTTGTAGGCACAATAGCAGTTAAGTTTCGAGAAATTTCTATAAAAGAAATGCGTAAAAATCTATAAATGATACTTACGCAACAATGTAGCTCAGAGATGAAATAATTGAGAGATGTAATGTAGTTATAAAATGAAATAATGAGGTGTACTGAAGTAGTGAGACTTAAAATTGATGAGGGAATTGATAGATTGAGCAGAACATTCTTATACTTCTCGCAGGATTTCTTTATTGTCTTCTTCTGGTTAATTAGTTATTACTATTACAGTATAAATATGTTTAAAAAGAAATAATATATCGACAACAAGTCCAGATGGAGCGAGGATGACATAACGGAAGTGACATTGTTCGTATGATGAGAACACACCTCTAATCACTAGAGAGCAGGGTTGCCAGATTGGGTTACTCTCGAAAGTCCGGCATTGAAATTTACCGCTTACAACTTTTAGCTGTTCTAATTGGGGCTACTAATGATAAGATCGAGTATGAATGTGTAAATATTATTAACCTCGCTTAACAAGCTGCGCGACTTTAGGGGTCTTTATAGATTATCATGTCTACTGAATCAAAGTCACTTTGCTCGTTACAAAGATATACAATTAATTATTAAACAAGCCCCAGCCAGGTCAGTATTCCCTCAATTCTAGAGCCAGTGGGATAGGTCGAGAGATGGTGGAAAGAGATCCGACAGACTTTACTCTTTGTCCTTGGGTTACAGACATGCCTCATATAGCACATCTCTATTAGCGACTCATTTACTCTATAGTACAATCGTTTATGCTGTGACAGCCCAACTAGACAGATGCTTCATATTACATGATATGTCGTATTATGAACAAGAACACAATACAAAACGGTAGTAATTGGAACTCAGAATGTTAAGAGCAAGAAGAAATGCCACGAGGCCATTTTTTTTCTCCCGACGTTCTAACTATTCTGTTAGCTCGCCGCCTTAATAATAATTTCTACTGTAGGTACAAGGCCTGACATTCTAGGGGAAGTGGCTAGTCATCTCCAGTGCTCAACTGATTCTTATTTTATCGACCCCAATAGGATGGAATGCAACGTAGACCTCGGCGGAATTTGAACTCAGACCGTAAAGTCAGAAGAAATGCCGCTAAGCATTTTATCCGGCATGCTAACGATTCTGCCAGCTCGCCACCTTAATAATAACACAGGTCTACAGAATTTGGGGACGGAAATATTTCTATTGAATAGATAAATATTTCTGGAGCACTTTTTCGAAGTGAATCCAGATATGCTATTCGTTTTCACTAATCACGTCAGGATTTTTGTATACACAGTACCTTAATTTTTCACAAAAAAAATAAAATGTTTTCCTTGATTTTATATCCTGGTCTGATATTAGAGTAGTGGGCCAAAGTGTGAAAAATGCTTCGTTATCACTCTTTTGCATAAAGTATATTAAAATTATGAATATTGATGATTTTGTGCATAGATAGTTTAATTGTAAACTTTCAGAAGAAATGGGAATGTTTAGAGAAAATACAAAAGGAGGCCTAGGGTCGTTATATTCTAATGATACAGAATCTTAAACACAACAAAATCTGCATATTACTTGATATCCGTAAAATAAACTTTCTTGGTAACAATAAAGCAGCCGATTACAAGGAAATTGTAGATAAAATGCTCTGGTCTTTTCATTCGCTGGGATGCAAAAGGAGCATCAAGAAATATTTTTTTGTTCAGTCACTTAGATCAATTTGCACAGAATTTGGGAGACGTTAGTGATGAACAAGGAGAAAGATTCCACCAAGATATGAAGGTAATAGTGGAGAGATATCAAGGGAGATGGGATGTCAAGTGCAGCTATAATTCCGGCTTCAGAGATCTTAATAAAAGAGAGAGAGATCTAGAAATTTACAAATTGATAAATAATAGGAAATAATTATTTCCTATCATCAAGAACACTACAGTTTTAATGAGTAATAGGTCTTAAGCGGGTTTTCATCAATGAGATTCTTTAATAACTCATAACCAAAAGATTTCTCTCCAATTGCGATAAATATTCTATTAGGTTGTCCGGAAAATTCATAGCGTTTTTTACGCGCAATAAAAGATAAGACATTTTAAACATACACTCGTCTTTATTCATTAAAGTAATGTCCATTGTTTTCTATGACCTTAGTCCGCCTAGCAGGCAATTTAAATATTCCATCGGCATAAAACAAAGTGGGCGGTAGAAAGATCCAGGTAGGGCGTTCAAGAAAAGTGAGTCGGTCAAAACAACAAAATAATGGGTTAATTAGGTTAAGCTTTATTTGTGAAATACAGTTGTTTTGAATTTGCGGCAGAAAGTGGTCTCTGTTTGTGGTGGAGAGTGGGTGGGGGCGCTAGGAATGTGGTCTGGGTGCCAAGGGGATGGCAGTCTGAAAAGGTTTGGGAACCACTGATAGAAATCATTAAACTAATGTCCTTTTAGAGAGTTCTGCAAAGACAAAACAAATGATAGTCAGATGGCGCAATGTCAGGGGAGTATGGTAGATGGGGCAAGAGATCCCATCCAAATTCATGCAACTTTATGTGGGTGGCCAAAGACACATGTGGTCGGACATTGTCCTGGTAGCACACAACCCCTTTCCTGTTGGAGAGCGCTGGCCTCAATTCCTTGATCTTTTGGTTCAAATTTGCTAGCTGACGGCAGTATACATCAGAATTGATGGTCTGATTTTGTGGGAAAAGCTTATAGTAAATAATGCCTTTAAAATCCCACCAGACACAAAGCATGAATTTTTTGAATGAATATTCTGCTTTGGAAGCAGTTTTGGAGGATCCTCGCGCAAACTCCGCGATCTTTTTCTAACTATATTATTGTAAACAATCCATTTTTCATCTCCAGTTACGACTTGTTTCAGGAAAGGCTTATTTTCATTGCGTTTCAGAAGCATATCACAGATGGAATAGCGGTCCATACAGTTTTGTTCTGACAGTTTGTGAGGCACCCAAACATCATAGCGAGAAACATACCCAATTTTCATTAAGTGTTTGTGATAGGCACTTTTGGAAACTTCCAACTTCTCTGCAAGTTGTCTAGTCGTAATATTCGTTACCTTCAAAATATCGTCATCTAAGGCTGAGGGTCTTCCACAAAATATCGTCATCTTCTAGGCTAAACTCACCACGTTTAAATTTTGCAAACTATCTTCGAACCCTTGATTCACCTACAGCATTTTCAGCATAAACTCCACAAATGATTTTACACGTTTCCGCAGCATTTTCACCTTTTTTTGAAGAAGAGCATTACGTAGCGAATATGCAATTTTTGGTTATCCATTTCAAATGGCAATTAGGACTGAAAGGAGTAAAATATATGCTTACTTTTAACGTGGAACTTATCTGATAGGCTTCAATACTGCAAGCAATTCTGAAATATGAGTCATACTAAGATTAGAATTGTTACATGAAGGGGTTAAAGACACAAATCCTGAAATTGCTCAGAACTTTCAGGACAACCTTATATGAGTCCTGGTTTACAAATGCCTTTGTTAAGTAGGTAGCTGATAAGACAAAGCCTGTATTATTAATTTTTAATGGCCATAGTTCACATTTGACATATCAGACTGTTCAAGTTGCCATAGAAAATTAGATAATATTAATATGATTCCCACCAAACACAAGTCATGCCTTCCAGCCACTCGATGTAGGTGTATTTAAATCGATGAAACATGTTTGGCAATAAATTCTACGCTTCTACCGAGTATCGCAAATGCAAAAGTGGACAAAGCCAGTTACCCAACCCTATTTAAAAAGCTATAGGACACAAAATTAACAATTAATATAGTAAATGGTTTTCGAAAATCAGGATTGCGGCCAATAAATCAAGATGAATTCAGTGTCGGGAAACTATTAAACGAATTGAAGATGAGGGAGAAACAGCATAACCTTCTTCTTCAAAGGACATTCCAAGGAAGTTATTGAAGCAAGCAACAGTTGCAGCAATAGCTCCTCCAATGTCTGAAGAAACAAAAAAAGCTCTTGAGTATTACAAAAAAAAAGGAGAAAGAGGGTTCAAGCTTCTCAAGGTGAAATTTTAACATCACATGCCGTGTTAGATCAATTGAGAAAAGAAGCCGAAGAAAGGGCTATAAAAAAAAAAAGAAATGTACAAGGACCATCAAAAGCTAAGAAAAAACTAATGCAGGAAAATGAGGACGCAAGTGAAGATAAGGATGACGATACAACCTGTGTGATTTACAATTGTAAGTGGGCCGCATACAAAGGAAAAAGAGGAGAAAAGTGGCTCATTTGCGATTTGTGTGACCAGACTGTTTGTCCGAAGTGTGTTCCCAAAGATTTAGATTATGATGATGATTTTTATTGTTCTAAGTGTTGTCTTTAAACTTTCCAAGTTACATAAACATCAAAGTGTTAGATCATGGACTTGTTCTCAGCAGTTGTTATGATTCCATGTTGTAAAATTAAATGTGATAAGTTGCTAAAAAAAGAAGTTTTGTTTATTCTCTTAAGTTTTTGTATGGTTTCTTCTTCCTTTAAGTCCATTTCAATTCAATGAGATAATAGGTTGTTTGAAGTACATGGGAAAGTCATAGGTTTTTGAAAATAACCTGGTTAGTAATGTTTTCCTCTATTGTATGGCCTGACCCAGTTCCCCCGGCTTATTTTCTGTAAACGCTAACTTGACTGTATGACAAAAGAGGCGTGTAAAATGATTCTGTGCTTGAAATCTTCATAAAACTGCAATTTATTGGCTGATGCACATTTGCCAAATTAAGAATGATTAAATGGCTTGGGATTCCTTGTCCCCCAAAACTATTCCACCGTAAATTAAAAAAATAAGTGAAAAATGTCTACCCTAATTTATGAGCCAATGAGGGAGCCGGCATTACAACAGATGGGTCCCTACCACACTTTCACTTTGTTTCCTCATAACTTTCTGGAAAATGCATATTTTTTAACGAAATTTTCCAGAGATACATTTTGTTGTAGATTAAGGTTATATCGGGATTTTGTTGTTAAATTTTTTTTCGGAGGGATGGTGAGGAGTTTCGAATAATTCAAATACCTCAATTTGTTTCCTCACAACTTTCTGAAAAATGGATAAGTTTTAATATAATTTTCTACAGATACATTTCCAAATGGTGTAGATTACAACTATGCCGAAATATGATGTGGAAAAAAAAATTGAGGGGCGAGGTCGGATAATTCACACATCTCGACGTTTTGATAAGGTTTGTGAATATCCCCTCCCCCGCTTTTTTTGTATTTTTTTTTGCGCATCAGAATTCAATTTAATCAAAATCTACACCATCTGAAACGCATTTAAAAATATCTATTTTTCGGAAAGTTACAAGGAAAAAAAATAAATAAATAAATAAAAAAATAAAATCGGTGACGGGGGGGGGGGCAAATATCTGTAGGAGCCTTCGCTAAACTGACTAATTAACTGTTTCATAGTGTATTTTACAAACAATGAAACACCATACTTTAGAAATTTTGTACACATTCAGGGATTTCATCGAGTCATTTCTATGCGGAGCCTTCCGTTTTATAATCAGAGATCGATGTTTTTATAAGTTACGACTTAACTGTTTATTGTATTAAAACTTTTTCATTAAAAACTTTAAAATATGAGACCCCATAATAATGGGCATATCTTTACTCCACTTAGACCGTTATTTTCGGTATTATGAGCGAAAGCAATCGAACATTCTAATTACAAAGTGTAACATAATTTCACAACACAGACGTATCCTGAATTATGGAAAACTGCTGGGTTGACAAGCTAACGAGTAGCGGTTTATGGTGCCAAACCGATGACTTAACACGCAAGAAACCTTGACACTCGTTTGTCATGTATTTGCGCCCATGAAGTACGCAAAACATTATTTTAATTACCATTGCATTATATTTATATATTTTTTTAAAATTGAGTAAACATTCGTTAGTATATCTTCGAAATAAAAAAAAAGAAGCAAATTTTCTAAAAACAAATTAATTCACAGGGCAAGTGAGCTCTCTAGTGATTAAAGGTAAGTTCTTGCTCTCAATTGCACTTCCGGTATGTCACTCACTAAATCTATAAACAGTGTAGATATATTATTTTTTGTTTACATATATTTATACTGTGTTAGTGATGATTAATTAACTCGTATAATTTACTTAAGAGATTGTTCCTTAATCACGAGAAGAAAATAAAGATATCCTGTAAGACGCAGTTGAAAGTTCCGCTCAATTTATCAATGTCTTCATTAATTTCAAGTTTCACTGCTTCAGTACTTCTCTCATTATTTCATCTACATTATGTAAGTATCATTCATATAGGTTTTACACATTTCTTTTATACACAATCTCTTATTTATATTTACATTCCTTCTTCGTCTACGCTCCCTTCAAGATCCCGCTTTCATTTATCTTTTAACTATGCAGTTAATCTAGTTAAGAGGAAATGTATTTTATATTTTTCTTAATTCTTTGACCCTCCCTATTATTTTTGATCCATGTTATTCACTCATGCCCCATGTATTTATTTCGTACTCCTTCGCGAATGTGGTAGTTTTTTTTTATTGACTACACTAATGTACCCGCTCAGCTGTGCGCACGCATAATTTTACAACTAGCACACAAACGCATAAGGTTTTCAATATGTTATTGAATCATATTAATCATATGCTTTCATAAATAAAATCTTAAATAATACACACTTAAAAATTGTGTGCATTTGCTCAGGCGGTCAATATGACATTTGAGCGATGGTTACTTGTATGGATGCGTGCTTACTTTGCAAAGAAAGACAATCTTTGTTCACAATACAGTTTTTGTACACATCCACAACAAAAAAATTCAAGGGAACATTGATCTATACTGTGATTACTTTTGTGTTTTATAAACATACACCAGAGATGTGCTTGTCAAAGAGAAATTCAATAGTAGAATCGATAGTATCAGCTGATTGTTCGGTAATGTCCGGAGAAATTTATTATTTATTTACTTTGGTTTTCATAACATAGAAAGCGACGTTTTCTTTGAACTCAGAGTAGAAACTGAAAGCTGTATATAGTTATGTACGTGTATATTGAAGCTAGTGGGTATACGTGTGTGCGCGCATGCCTTGTTCAGCTGTATGTATTTGTAGTCAGTCGCACACAAACACACACATCCGTTATCTTTCATATACACATATATACATAAATACATATGCATACATCTTTTTTGTATGTATGTGTGCGTGTGTGTCAGAGAGACAGAGAGTAAGACGACGCCATCTACACGTCAAGAAAACGAAAGTAAAAAATATAAAAACTGTTTACGGACATTACCGAAGGAAAGTGACAAATGTGAGAGTCAAAACGAAAAAATGCACAAATAAAAGGTAAAAACTTATGTCTAATATAAGACAAATTTTATCTTCAGAAATTGGTTGAGATATATCTGAATAGAGAGGAATATTAAAGTTGGGCTCAGTGTATTACCATGCTGTGCATCTATTACAGTGTAGTTATGCATTTTTATTTGCTTGTAAAAGGTAGAAGATATAACTATTCTCTACAGCTCGATAGTTCCCAGTGTGCCTTCATTCCAAAATTCACACTCACTATATCATCATCCATTTACTGTCTAACTGTTGCTACGGTAAAGCATTCTCTCTCATGTTAACACTGTGTAGATCCTTATATCTTATGTTGTCTTTTTATTTCAGGTTATCTAATGATACTGTGATAAAAAAAAATTCACTGAAAATGATCATCATCTTTATCAACATTTGAAGACTAGATATAATTTCATCAAGCTAAAGTCAGCCTGTTGCTACAACTCTTGGTTCAATATTTCCATGGAATTGAAATTATTTGCAAAAATACACAAACGTTTACAGGAAGATTCTCTGTGCAGATTAAACTAGGAAGATATTCAATGCAATTTTAACATTTCTTTTATACAAGGACTTTGATAATTGGAACTGGGTATTAATTACAAAATTCTATCCATATTTTTTTCTGACCAGCGAAAAATATCATCAGTGTTTAAGAAATACCAGCAATCAGGAAAATATAGATTAAAATATAAAGTTATGGCTAAGAAAGCAGAGCCAGTGACCGTTGATTCATCCACTGACACACAGGAAAATACAGAAGAGGAGTTACACCCATGTGATATATGTGGAAAATTATTCGCAAAAACGAATTTAATTCAGCATAAATTAATCCACTCAGTTTCCCACCTGAACCAATGTGAGGTTTGTGGTAAAAGATTCAGCAGCAAAAGTTTGTTAACAAACCACAAACAGATGCATACAGGAAAGAAATTATACCAATGTTATGTCTGTGATGAAACATTTTCTACAAAAGACAATTTGTCTTCCCATGTATGTATTCAAATTGGGAAAAGACCATATCAATGTGATATCTGTGGTAAAACATTTTCTAGAAGTGGTCAGTTGTCTTTCCATAAATTTATTCACACAGGAGAAAGACCATATCACTGTGAAGTCTGCGGTGAAACATTTTCTAGAAGTGGTCATTTGAACAACCATAAACGCATCCACACTGGAGAAAGTCCATACCAGTGTGTTCATTGTGGTAAAACATTTTCTAGGAGTGATGCTTTGTCTTCCCACAAACATATTCACACAGGAGGAAGGCCATACCATTGTGATGTCTGTGGTAAGATATTTTCTAAAAGTGCTGATTTGTCTTTGCATAAACATGTTCACACAGGAGGACGAACATACCACTGTGATATCTGTGATACAACATTCTCTCAGAGCAGTAGTTTATCTAAACATAAACGTATTCACACTGGAGAGAAACCATACCAATGTGATATCTGTGATAAAAAATTTTCTACAAGTAGTCATTTGTCTACCCACAAACGTACTCACACTGGAGAAAGACCATACCACTGTGATATCTGTGGTAAAACTTTCACTCAAAGTGCTAGTTTATCTCAACATAAGCCTATTCATACGGGAGAAAGACCATACCATTGTGATATTTGTAGTAAAACCTTTTCTACTAATCGTAATTTAACTCGACACAAACGTGTTCACACTGGAGAAAAACCGTACCACTGTGATATCTGTGATGAAACATTTTCTTCTAGGGGCCGTTTGTCTTCCCACATACGTATTCACACTGAAGAAAGGCCATCGTAGCACTGTGATATCTGTGGAAACATTTTCTAAAAAGTAGTTATTCAATTAAATGCCAACATATCCACACTGAAGATGGCCTATACCTATATGATATGTGGTACAATATTTTTTAAAAGTAATAATATATTTTATAATAAATAAATCTGTTTATTTATATCAATGTTGTGTATTTTACTACATCACGATCATTGTCATTATCGTCGTTTTTATGTCACTAATTCTATACGGGCATTTTATCTAAAATCCTATTACATGTCTTTCTGTCTGAGATATCAGGCAGTAGGTCTCTTGAACATTTTATTGTTGCTACTGTTAACTTTTGTGTACAACTAGATCAGGTTAGGGAACCCTTTTTATACCTGGCTGTGAATTTCTGCAGAGAAAAATAATGAATATTTTTAGGGGTTTGAGTTATTGGACTGGCTGTACTGGGACACTGCCTTCAACAGTTTTTTTTGTCAATTATATCAACTCTAATACTTATTCTGGTATTAAATTCGTCGTCCTCTGTTCACTTAGTGAGTTACATCCTCTTAAGTACATAAAACCACACAAATTTTCACACACACATTTATATGATTAGTTTCTGCACAGTTTCAATCACCAAACTTCCAATCAGAAGTGTTTAGTCAGCCTGTGACTATGTTAGAAGGCACATTACCAAGGTGGTGCACAGTGGGATCAGAACCAGAAGATTACCAAATGAAATTTTTAACCACAGCTATGCCTATTAGTAATGAAGCTAGATAATTTATAATTATATAGAAATATTCACATTGTCATACATTGTGGTTTGCAATATAGAGGTTATATATAATACTTCCTCAGTGTATTTTCACTCAGTCATATATTCATAATCAGCATCATTGCAGCCCCTCCCCCCGTCTCTCTCTCTATATATATACTCTCATATTCACGCACATACACACAGATGCAAGCATGGTCATGTGGTTAAGAGGTTTACTTTGGAACCATATAGCTTAGGGTTTCTTACTGCATGACACTGTGGGTAGATGTCTTCTAGTATTACGGCCTCTGGTTGATCAATGAAGTAGGAGTAGATTTGGTAGACAGAAACTGTAAGGAGCCCGTCATATATATATATATATATCAATTTAATACACGTGTATTACATTGATATTTATCTCTCACTGGATGGAGTCCTTTTTTTTGTTGATTCTACCTATATTAGATCTATAAACTATCATCATCATCATCATTTAGCGGCCATTTTCCATGCTGGCATGGGTTAGATGTTTTGACTGGAGACTGGCAAGCTGGAGAGCTGCACCAGGCTCCAGTCTGTTTTGGCTTGGTTTCTATGACTGGATGCCCTTCCTAACACCGACCATTCCAGAGAGTGTACCGGGTTCCTTTAAAATGTCACCAGCACGAGTGAAAATAATATTAACAGGTGGTATTGGAAGTATTATTTTTCGGGTTATCAATGGTGGTTTACAGTGAAAATGATATTTGAAATATGTATATAGGAAAAGACAATGAACTCTTTACTTGCTCTGTCACTGCTTTTGGAGTCAGCACTGACTAGGAAACTACTTATTTTAGCAAAGGTTGATCAAATGTTAATTATTCTTAATTCTTTAGTAAATTAAATTAAACAATCACCGGTTTAAAAAAGAGGAAGTTAATTTCACAATGTTTGATTTCAACATTTATTAATGTTTTTGTTATATAGTTTATGTAATAGGGTGGTCATACTGTGTGACCAGAATTATTTCTCCCTAAACCCTTCTCTACACTTCAGTTTAGTTTGTATTCTATGTAAACATGAATGTTACAAAATCTCATAAGATACCTTGGCAGTATACACAATAATTATGAAAATGACGTGTATTTAAAGTAATCATATCAATAATCAATGTTAAAGCATTAGCTAAAATATAACTATATCTCTTGTTTAAGCTATTTAATATAACCTTCATTTATTTCTTTTAGACACAAAAAAAGAGCAAGAAATTAATTGTATTCTTTTCTCAACCCATGATGATATATTTTGGGGACTATTCCAGGCAAACCTCTTGGAAAACATGTAATTTAGAACAAATGATGCCATAACTACTCCAATAACTATTTCAGTAAATGTTAGTGCTTTTGAAAGTAGATAACTGAAGGTAGCATGCACAGCTAAATCAAAAGCTGTCCCCTGTATGTTATCAACCTCCCATTTTTCATTGTATTTACTCTTGATCCAATCTAATGAACTCTAACTTATTATTTTCTTTGCCAGAGAAGTTTTGTTCCAAAACACAATATAGTACAGATGTTGTACCATTTGTATAAAAGCAAGCCATTGCAAGCATTGAAGTACAAAAAATAATGCAAAGTATACTGATAGAAGGTCGAACACAAAATAGTAGTTAACGCGTACAAGGTCCTTTCTGGGTAAAAGTCGAGGCCTAAACAACACCATACTGTGAGTCATAGCATGGAAAACTTCAGTGCTTAGTATAAAGGTTACTATCAGATGCATGTCTGTCAGCAGAATTGATTCTTTGTTATTATTATGCCAGGTCAGTAAGATTTGAACAACAGTCAGTTCCTCTATGAGACACTGCACCTTTGTTACTATTACAAAATCCAGTCGTTACAATAGGCGTGGCGTGGCTGTGTGGTAAGAAGCTTGCTTCCCAACCACATGGTTCTGGGTTCAATTCCACTGCGTGGC
>JAOPUL010006364.1:18964025-18974889 GCA_027564515.1 Octopus rubescens | reverse complement strand
CTTATTTTAACATTTTACCTTACATGGCCGAAGCTATTTTTGCTATTATTGCCAATAAATTGAATTGAATTGAATTGTCAGCAACCCTCACCTGTTTCCAAGCAAGGTCATGTATGACAGTGACACTAATTTACGACTATCATGCTATATCAAGACAAAGAGACACAAACACACACATATATGACAGGCTGCTTTCAGTTTGCGTGTACCAAATCCACTCACAAGGCTGTGCTTGGACTGGGGCTAGAAAACACACTTCTCCAAGATGCCACACAGTGGGACTGAACCCAAGACCATGCTGTTGGGAAGAAAAATTCATAACCACACAGCCAATGTTTAATAAAAGATGGTTTTCAGTTTTTTCAAATTGTCAAACACCATGGTGAAGAAAAAGTCTGTTTTGTCATCTCATTATTGAAGGAGAGGTATACCAAAGAGCTAAAATATTTTTAGGTATCAAGACTGTCAGTTTGAGAACCATCACTGACATAGAAGACAACTGGTAGTTTATATAAAAACTGAGAACCCAAGATCAGATGTGCGTAAAGCAAGATCTCAGCCAAAAGTAGTGCAACATGGTGGTGGAACATTACTCCTACATTTAATACCCAGTCACCACCTCATCCTATCTTTTAATTTCCATCTTCATTTGTTGTAAACATTTAGTCCTCACTGCTGACATTTTACTCCCATATAACATCATGCCCCTGATATGATGCATGGATCGTTTCTGATCACAAACAATCATTTTTATCAGGTTTTTCTGAAGTTGAAATATATTATTAGCTTATATTCTAATATTTCCCCCATGGGTACTTGAGAAATGGTCTGGAACACATCTCACATGTAGCTGTACACCAACTCTTTAATAATATATTAATGCAACTAGACTGGATGAGAAGAATTATGTGCCATACTGTACTGTATATACCAAGAGATGTGGTCATCCTAACAATTTCATTAGCTACTTATGTCTTTATATTTCCTTTGTTCATTGGGTGTCATGTAGTCATATAGGTCAACCAACATAGATAACCATTTGTCCCACCTAATGAGATGAAATGGGACAGATGATTATCTATTCTCTCATTGGATATTAGTGTAACTCTACCCACTCCTTGATGATGTTTATCCACATATTTCTTGGTCTGTCACCTTTTCCTATTTACCTTTCTTCCAAAATAACACTATGACCCATATCTCAAACTATTCACATTAACGTTTCTTGATGGTGAATACTAAAAATATATTTGTCATTTTATAACATAACATCAAATGTCTTTCTGGTTCTATCTATATGTCAAAAGAGTTATAGAAATAACTCTATGCTCGTAAAATTGGGGTTCAGATTCTAAAATTGAAACAGTCAACATAACAAAATGCAAAGTGCCAATGAAGAACAGAAACAAAGATAACCCAGGAAGGAATTTGATACTGTGTACAAAGATGGACAAAGGCTGTAGGTGTATACTGGCATGGTGACTGAGGACAGGGACATCATATATTTTAGCAGTAACCATAAAATATTCAGCTGACCAAGTATTTAGTGTATATAAAAGTAGAGACTTCAGATAGTCTACCATCTTGTAATAATGGACATTAAAGCAATTGATAATTATAACAACAATGTAGTAAAAGCCATACTACTGATTAAAAAAAAACTTATTTATTACAAAATATGTTGTTATTTGTAGAAAATATTTTACCATAGATCTCACACAGACCCTATATGAATACCCTAGTATTTATGTTTGGATAAATGGTGCTAATTTGAAACCATTCAATGTGGGTGTTGGACTTCACCAAGGGTGCATATTGTCACCTCTCCGGTTCATAATCTTTATGGACAGGATTGATATGCACAACCAGGTTGGAACTGGTATTGAGGTGTAGGATCAGTTGGTTGGAATTTGCAGACAACATGGTACTACTCAACTCGTTGGATGGTGGTCTCCGACATGCACTTGATAGGTTTGCTGCCAAGTGCTGTTCAGCAGAAATGAAAGTCAGTGCTGTGAAGACTGAGACATTTGTCCCCTCAAGGAAGCCTATGCAATGCACTCTACATGTGAATGGAGTTCCACTGAAGCGAGTTCAAGTATCTTAAGGTCGTATTCATGAGTGATGGAAGGCAGGAGGCTGAATTAAGTGCGAGAATTGCAGGAGCTGGTGCAGTAATGCACCAGCTTCAACATTCAGTCATCAGAAGGGATGTAGGTGTAAAAGCCAAACCCACCATCTTCAATTTGGTAAAAATGTCTCGGGGGAAAGAATCACAGGATAGGTTTTGTGGGCAAAACCAGCCAGCCAGCAGGAGACCCAACCGGATCAATTGGAGACAGCTGCTTCTAACGAGACCTGATGGTGATGGAGGGCATGCTTGAGGACTCTGCCCCCATGACCATCCCAGGATTAAATGGGCAAAGATAAGATCTCACATAGCCATGATTTATCTCCTGTGTGAATACATTTGTATTCAGTCAAATCATCTCTTCTAATACATGTTCACTATAGATATCACAATGATATGGTCTTTCACCAGTGTAAAAATATTTCTGTAGAGTAAAGTACCATTTTGTGAGAATATATTACCACAGGTATCACAGTGTTATGATGGTTTTTCTCTCGAATGAACAAATATGAGCAAAGAGAATATCACCAATTTTAGCAAATGTTTTATCACAGAGTTACAATGATCTTTCTCCTGTATGAGTACGTATGTGTGAAGACAAGCGACTTCTTGTAGAAAATGTTTCATCGCAGACATCGCAATGGTATGGTCTTTTCCCAATGTGGATACGTTTATGTCGAGTTACATTACGATTAGTAGAAAATTTTTTACCACAAATATCACAATGGTATGGTTTTTCTCCCGTGTGTATGGGTTTATGTTGGTACAAAGTACTACTTCGAGTGAATGTTTTACCACAGATATCACAGTGATATGGTTTTTCTCCTGTGTGGGTACGTTTGTGGGTGGACAAATAACTGCTTGTAGAAAATTTTTTCTTGCAAATGTCACACTGATATGGCTTCTCTCCTGTATGAATGCGCTTATGTTGAGATAAACTACCACTTTGAGAGAATGTTGTATCACAGATATCACAGTGGTATGTTCGTCCTCCTGAGTGAATATGTTTGTGAGAAGACAAATCAGTACTTTTAGAGAATATTTTATCACAGATATGACAGTGATATTGTCTTTCACCAGAGTGAATACGTTTGTGGGAAGACAAATCACTAATTCTAGAAAATCTTTTACCACAGATATCACAGTTATAGGGTCTCTCACCTGAGTGAATAAGTTTGTGGGAAGATAATTCACTAATTCTAGAAAATTTTTTACCACAAATATCACAGTTGTATGGCTTTTCACCTGTGTGAATGCGTTTGTGGTTAACCAAATGACCACTTCTAGAAAATGTTTGACCACAAATATCACAATGGTATGGTCTCTCTCCTGAATGAATAAATTTATGGGAAGACAACTGACCACTTCTAGAAAATGTTTTACCACAGATATCACAGCGATATGGTCTTTCTGCTGTTTGAATACATGTGTGAGATGACAAATTGTCCTTTGTTGAAAATGTTTCATCACAGATATAACATTGGTATAGTTTTTCTCCAGTGTGAATATCTTTGTGGCTAGTTAACAAGCTGTTATTATTGAAGGTCTTCCCACAAACTTCACAGTTATACAGCTTTGAGACTGAGTGAATTAATTGATGCTGAATTAAATCCTTTCTTGTGAATAATTTCCCACATAAATCACACGAATGTGATTTCTCTTCTTCATTTTCCTCTGTATGAGAAGAGGAATCAATAGTTTCAGGCTCTGCATTCTTTTCCATATTTTTTAATCTATTTTACCTGTATGAGGATCTTTAACAAAGTGTGATAAGAGTTTGGCTCTTAAGAAACAATTTCAAGTAGATTTATTAGGATTGAATCATCTAGTAATTAATAACCAATGACTTGCTCCAGTTGAAGAAAATATACCCAGATATCAAAGGCCTTATACACAAGACAATTAAATTTTCAAAGTTTAACTGTACATAGAAACTTCCAATAAACAACTGAGTAAGAATGTTTGCAAATAATCTCAATTCCAAGGAAGGATTTCACATCCATTCACCCAAAATAGGCTGATCTCAGCTTGATTAAGTTACTTTTAGTCTTAAAAGGTTGATCCTCATCAGTGAAATATTTTTATTTCAATATCATCAGATAACCTGAAATAGAAAGACAACAGAAGACATTAGGGACAATGAAGAGGTAACATAAAGATTATTGGAATAACTAGAAACAGCCAAAACATATATACAAAGGTTAAAGACACATCATCCTCATAATATAGCATCCGCTTTCCATGCTAGCATGGGTTAGACGATTTGACTGGACACTGGCAAGCAGGAGAACTGCACCAGACTCCACTTTGTTTTGGCCTGGTTTCTAAGGCTGTATGCCTTTCCTAACACCAACCACTCTATGTGCCTTTAACATATGACCGGCATGGGTGGTTTTAATGTGGCACCGGCACAGGTGCCTTTTACGTGTCACCAGCACTGATGTAAATTTTGGTATGAAGGGACTCTGAGATGACCTCAGTTTGATCTAAAAACATTCTAAAATTATTTAATTTTCCACCTGATCCAAAAAAGTAAAAATACATATCTACACCAGAATAGATAATATTGTTCTATAATGTAAATAATAGATGCAAAACATTACTTTATTTGGTCCAAACTTTGGTTGTTGGTCTGCTTAGTCTACATAAATCCTTCCCATGTCTTCCTTATCTATACCATAATAGATCTAAAACAGATTACTTAACACTTGTATTTAATCAAGTCATCAATTCAAGAAAGCAAATAGTATATAGCTGTGTGGTTAAGAAGTTCACTCCCATTGCATGACATCTTTGGTTCACTCCTATTGTACAGCACTTTGGGCAAGTGAATGGATTTGGTAGATGGAAACTGAAAGAAGCCGGTTGCATATGTGTCCCTTGTCTTGAGATTGTGTGATTGTAAACAAGCATCACTCAGAGAGGGTTGGCAACAGGAATGGTATCCTGCCGTATAAAATCTGCTTCAACATATTCTGTCTGACCCATGCATGCATTGAAAAAAGTGGACGTTAAAAGAAAGAGATGATGATATATACAATTTAAAAGTTGACAGAAGTATAACACATTATTAAAAGGTTTGGGCTCATTTTTGCTGTTAATAGTGAAGAAGCGATCCAAACGGTTCTTGTTTGTCCCGTACCGCTTAACAACGGGCGTTGGTTTGGTTACGTCCGTAACTTAGCAGTTCGGCAACAGAATAAGTATCAGACTTAAAATAACTATTGAGGATATGTTCGACTAATGCCTACAAGACGATGCTGCAGCATGGTAGAAGCCCAATGACTGAAACAAGCAAAAGAGTAAAAAATGACAAGGGGAAGTTTTATTGCTCCATAGGAACACTTCTCATTCATCAACAAAGACAGCACTGTCGATGATATACTCTTTAAGTTGCTCCTTACCTGATACATTTCCTCATTCTAAGATTGCTGCAGCTCAATAAAATTGGGTCCGACAGTAATAAATATGAAATACTGTGCCTAATATAAGACAACACCTCGGGCATAAAAAGGGCGACTGTCTTGAAAAATATCAACAACCAAGAAAGTACTAACCAAATTTTAATCTGACTCAGTTTGTCGGTAACAAAAGAGAGGGCGGGTAGATATGGGCCACATCTCTACAACTTTTCAAGTACAAAAAGGTTTATAAAAGAAACAAAGAGGGGACAACGAAAAACTACACCATCGATGGAGTGGATATGGGATAAAAATATGGAGCAAAAATAATAAACGAAGAGGTTGAACGAATTAAAAGAATATTACAAATTTTCTGAAATTTAGATGAAATACACGAGAAAGTAAATATGAAGAGATAAAAGAACACAGGATCTTGTAGGGAACATAAGTGGTGGAGGAAGTAGAAATGTAAATATAAAAGAGATTTTTCGATTAAATAACGTGTAAATTATATATAAATGATACTTACATAATGTAGTTATAAGATGAAATAATGAGAAATGTATTGAAGTAGTGAGACTTGAAATTTATGAGGACATTGATTGATTGAGCAGAACTTTTAACTACTTCATACAGGATATCCTATTGTCTTTGTCTGGTTAAAGAATTATCTCTTAAGTTAAATACAAGCGGTACTTAATTACTACTAACACAATGAAAATATGTGTAAAGGAAATGATGATATATCTACAATATAAACGTACGTCTAACACTGTCAGGAATAAACCGGAAGTATCATTGATCGTATAGGAATAAACCTACCTCTAATCAATAGAGAGATTTTGTAAATGTCTTGTTTCGCGGGTAATAATTGCTGTCAATGTTTGGGTGCGATCTCTGGCTGCTGGAAAAATATGGGCAGGGGTCTGCAATTCAAGAGGGTTGGCTTTTCGAGGAAGAAGGACTGAGTAAAGTTATACTAATGGAGAGAAAATGGATGAAGAGTTGAAAAGACAGCATGCGTGCGAGCTCTGAAGCTTGGCGGGGGACTTCGTATCAATCAGACCGGTGACTTGAGATGGGGGGAGGGACACACACACAACAGTACATTATTTTGGGACCCAACTGAGTTTTCTAAAAGGTGTGGAAGTACTGTCTCACTCCGAAGAACAAATGCTGTATATGTGATAAGTCTTGTATGTTGAGACATCCTCAACGTTGTTAAGACCTAACATTTGTAGCGACCTTGAGAGTTCCAGTTGCGTATTCACACGACCATGTCGACTTATTTAGACCTCAGTTTGATCTAAAAATAAGTTTTCCTGTGCCCTACCGTTTTTATGATAGTAGGGTGTGATTTGATGGAGTTGCTAGAAAATTAAATGCTGCTATACCTAAATGTTAGATAGATTTTATAAAATATTCTTGTCAATAAATTGCATTAAATATACCTTCAATTTAGATATATTTCTCTTTTTTCTTTCACTATACTTATAGCATGAGCAGAACTCAAGAACACAGCTTCCCTTCATTAATGATTTAGTTCTATTTGTATATTCTTTTTAATTCTCGTGAGTTATATCACTTGCTGAACACTAAATGAGTGAGAAAAATTATGAAATGCATAGCATATCATTCGCTACATTTATCTCTACTCGTCTCTAACCATCTGTCACTCTCCCCTCACACTTCTTGTACCTTGGGAATATACTCTGAGATTTCAACACCAGCATTTTTACTGTCTTTCCAGCTACTGCCCTCATAATGTGGGATAACTATGTATCTCTTCTGTAGCAAGGCACCTGTTTGTCCTACTATACTTTAGCCTCTCATCACCTATTATAAAGCTACCTCCCCCCTACTACAACTTCAATCAGTTGCGGAATCTTTTTCTTTGTCTTGTCAGTTACTTGGTGACCTCTCTAGTGCCAGTATCAAAGCAGACATTATAGCTTGATGCAGTCCTTCAGCTTGTTTGATTCTATCAAACAATCCAAACCATGCCAGAATTCTTTTCCAATTACAAAGAATATATAAAATATTAGTTCTGTAGCAAGACTAATTTCATAATTGCAAGCTTTAAACTTAAATAGGCTTCACGCGTAAGTCTCTAGGGTTGGTCATGCGACCAGTAATGTGACGTCGAAATACTTTGTCGAGTCTCACTTTTGGATTGGTCTAGTTTTACGCAGGATATGGAGTGTGTATCCAATCGCGTTGCATAATAGACCACCAAGCGCGGCAAATTCTAAATGTTCAGGCGATAAATAACAAGAAGTTTCACAAGAAGGGAGAGTTTGTTTCCAGGAAGCTATGTCACATTATTTTTGTTCCTGTTGAAGCACACGTAACCAAGTTCGACTGAGTTGAAAAGCCAACTATGCATGATTTTCTACAGACAACATTCTTCATGATCTATTAATCTGGTTCACTGTATAATTTCATTTAGCTGAAGAATAAAGTGTCGCTGTTAATTGAAAGCTCATTTCTTGTATCATCCACCGTTTTGTATGCAACTCATGAGAAGCAAGAATTTGAATTAAGAGGCCCAGAGACACAATTGCACTTAACTGAAATTTCAATCCAGCAGATTATGTTCATTGTTTGCAAACATGATGGAATTGCTCCTGTTGGCAACCAAATCATAATCAATCAAATCTTTTGTTCCACCGGACATTCATAAATGAAATCATGTGTTTTCATACGCTATGACGTAGTCAAGCGACCACTGCAGCAGTCTTATATTGGCCCGTATCACGTGTTGAAAGTAAAACCCAAGAATTTGTATTAAGAGGCCCAGAGACACAACCTTACAGCTAAAGTTCCTTAAAAATGATATCACATTTCGAATAAGATAATTCTCCTGTACATGTTATAGAATGAAAAGCAACATTTACCTCTGTGGCATTTAAAATTAAAACCCTACTAAATACTGCAAGGCATTTTGTCCATCAAACTGTCTCTGTATAGAAGTATACATATATGACCAAAACAGATGCCAACATGGAGCATTAAATGTTAAACTACACAGACCACATTAAGCTTTTCTTTGGGATGAAAAGAACATCCTATATGCTATAGGTCTTTCCTGCAATTTGATCTGGACAAAATGCAGCAATAGATTGCTGACTAGCCATGCAACTTGGCTGTAGACAAGTACACCACTATACATTTTGTGAAGAAAAAACTCGAAATTTACCTACATCCTCCACAAGACCAACCTTAAAAAATTTGTTAGTGAATGTGACCTAGATATTGTCAACAATGATCTGCGTTGGACAAGCCACATTTCTAAAATTGTCAAAAAGACCGAAGGTGTCTTAGTATCACTCAACGAGACCTGTGCCAGCTGCTCACCAGCTATCTATGGTTATGGTATATCCACACTTATAGTTTGGATCTCTACTCTGGAACTCCCATTTTGTCCAGAATATCAATCTACATGAAGGTGTTCAGAGGCAGGCAACCAGATGAATACCTTCTGTCAGTCACTATATCTTGTAAGTCTTGTTGCTTCCTTGGTAAAAGCCCACAAGACTATCCACCATCTTTACAACCTTTTTGAATTCAATACTTCTACCATGAGGGCATGCTTATAAATTGAAAAACAGCACAGCACCCACTACATTCAGAAACATTTTTTTCAGGTTCAGAATTGTCAAATCATGGAATAACCTATCTGCATCGGATGTTATCTGTGAGGACACTGTATCTTTCAAACATTCCATGCTTCCTGAAATTCATTAACTACTCCTGATGTGCCTGTTTCCAGTCATAGAAACCATGCCAAAGTAGTCCTCTGGCTTGTCAGATCATGTAAAAGGATCCAACCCATGTCAGCATGGTAAATGGGTGTTAAACAATCACTTTTCATATCCCGGAATTCATCTTCACTTCACTGTACCAACATTCCGCTTTTGTATAATAGGTGCAGGCATGGTTGTGTGGTTAAGAAGTTCACTTCCACTGTGATGTGGTTGGTGTTAGGAAGGGCATCCAGCTGTAAAATCCTGCCAAAACAAAACCACAGGAGTCTGCAGGCTCTGGCTTGGCCAGCTCCTGTGGTACCGTCCCACCCATGCTAGCATGGAAAACAGACGTTAAAGGATGATGATGAGGATACACACACATATATATGTATATGTATATCTGTCTCTCCTTATCATTTACACAGATATACATATGTATATCTATGATTTATCCCATAATTTTATGTCAAGCAATAAGTGTGTGTGTGTACTAGTTTTCTTACTAAATTGAAATAGAAAGAGATGTCAAAAAGTGGAAGAACTTGCCTAATATTCCAGAACTAATCAGCAAAGAGACTTTCTTATCCTATGTCAGTCTTCAAAGTGTGAACTACAATACCAAAAATGAAAATTACTTTTCAAATTTGAAGTGCATAATTCTTTGTAATAAAACATTAATAAGTCATTATCATTTGAACAATGTATTTTCAATTGCAATGAGACTAACAAAATATAATAATAATAAAAGCGAATACAAAAGACTACATGACAATGTGGCAAGAATGATCCGTTGGGAGCTCTGTGGAAATTATAACCTAGAAAGATCAAAGATGTGGGATGACCAAATCCCAGAAGGAGTTACTGAAAATGAATACTGCAAAATCCTGTGGGATGCAATGATTCAGTGCGACCATCAGATTAGACATCGGAAACCTGACATTGTTGTGGTAAACAATAAAGAAAAAACATGCCTAATAATCAACATAGCCATTCCTGGTGACAACAGGATCGAAAAGAAAGAAGAAGAAAAAGTGAACAGCAATGATGAATTGAAGTGGGAAATATGCCGGTTGTGGGCAATGAAGAGAGTGGACGTGATACCAATAGTGATTGGCATGCTTGGAAGTATCAATACTCAACTACCAACATGGCTCAAAAAGATTGGTATAAACGTAAAGATAGAACACCTACAAAAATCAGCATTGCTTGAAACTGCAAGAGTTTTCAGCAGGATTCTTGAAGCATGATCAGTAAACAAGTGTCACCTTAAGTCTGCTGACTGTGGGCAGCAGACACTTTACATCATACACAGCAAAATAAGCTGAAAGTTTTCATAAAAAAACTAATAATAATGTGTGTTTGTGTATGTAAATATATTTGGGCACAAATAGACAATAAACTTTTAAGTAAGCCAGGAAAAATTTTGAATTTACTATTTTCACATTCTAACTTACTCTTTTGTATATATTTAGAGATGCTTTAATTTGAATATCATCATCATCATCGTTTAACGTCTGTTTTCCATGCTGGCATGGGTTAGACAGTTTGACTGGAGACTGGCAAGCTGGGGAGCTGCACCAGAC
>JAOPUL010006364.1:18948385-18963925 GCA_027564515.1 Octopus rubescens | reverse complement strand
CGCAGTGGGATTGAACCCAGAACCATGTGGTTGGGAAGCAAGCTTCTTACCACACAGCCACGCCGCGCCTATATATGTGCAAATGAAATATCAGATCATTCATGAACATTACTGGTGACGTGTAACCTTGAACACTTTGTTATATGGTCAGGTTGTCAGTGATTAAGCTGGCAATTCCACCCAGCCTGCTTAGTGAGAAGGGAGATTTTTGGATACCCTGAAGAATAAAAAAAACAAAATCTTGTCAAAGGACAGATGACCTCAAGAGAATCAACAGCCACCAATAATGTGCATATTGCATGTGATTTCTCGTGCATTTACATGTCTATGTAAATGCATAGGAAAAGGATGCTCTTGCATGAAGCCTGTGGTTCTTGAGCACTTTCAGAGATGTTCAAGACATATTTACAGAGATTTTGAGGGGAGCCAAAGCCTTGAGGTAATGATACTCAAGCACTATTTTCAATGGACAGCACATCTTGTATGACTGACTGATTAAAGCATCCTAAAACAAATGTTGTATGGTGAGCTTGTACATGGAATGCACTCTTAGCACAAACCAAGGTTGCAATGTAAGGACTAAATTTCTGCTTGGAAGTATTTGAAGTGAGGTTATCTGGTACAGAAACTGGTACGTTTTTGATCACGAGTTAGATATCTTAAGAGTAGCTATCATGTCTCTTTAAAGCAACGATTTCTGTTACTGCCACTTGACTCACACTACTGGTCAGCGTTATGTGTTAGGTTACTATGGATTAACCAGGTAAGAGGTGTGGAGCAATATGAATGATTGAAAGGTTTCTTTTGCAAAAAAACAAACAAAGATTTTGAATGAATATATAGGATGTTGCACGCTTCTTGCTCTCCAAATACAACTTTTAATAACAAAACTGAATAAGATTCAATTGGCAGCAAAAACTGGATCAACAGCTATAAACAACAAAAACTGAAGACAGATTGATAACTTTATTCTATACAAGTATGTCTAGACTTTTTCTAAAATAATTTTGTGGTTATTATATCTAGAGAACATATCAATCAACTTTCTACACCACTAAATGATATATTCTGGAGAGTGTGTATTTATATATATAAACACCAGAGAGTGATAGTGTACTGCTACACTATTTCCTTCACTCCCACCCCAAAACTTAGTCATCATTGACTACACACCCACCCGTGTTCACCATTCACTTCTATCTCTAAACCATTTGTCACATTCCTTTCAAACTCCAATCCTGTCCCCTTATATTTACCTTCTTGTACCTTGAGGATACACCCTGACACTTCACCATCACCATTTTATTTCTCTTTCCAGTTGTGGTAGCCTTGTAGCAAGACACCTGTTCCTGTCTCTCTATCACACTATAATCTCTCAACACCTGGTGTAAAGCCACTACACTCAATACTGTAACCATACTCATGTTTTGTGAGTTACTTGACAACCCCCCTAATGCTGGTGCCACAAAGAAAGCATCCAGCCATAGAAACCATTCCAAAGCAGACATTGGAGCTTGATGCAGTCCTCTGACTTGTCAGATCCTGTCAAATCATCTAGCCCATGCCAGCATGGAAGACAGGCATTAAATGATAATATTCTTACACAGTTCACAATTTGCATATCCTTGAATTCATCTTCAGACCTTTGTGCTGACATTTCGTTTTTGTATAATAAATGCAGGAATGGCTGTGTGGTTAAGAAGTTCACTTCCAAACCACAACATAGCACCTTGGACAAGTGTCTTTTAATATAGCCCCGAGTCAATCAAAGCTTGTGAATAGACAGCAACCAAGAGAAACCTGACATGTCACCATAATTATCATCAGCATATAATATCTGTTTTCCATGCCGCCATGTACATATATATATAGGCAGACGTGATTGTGCTAAGAAGTTCACTTCCAAAACATGGCTACAGCTTGTCTAACTGTATGGCACTTTGGGCTAGTGTCTTCTACTATAGCCCTGGGTCAACCAGTGCCTTGTGAGTGGATCTCGCAGACAGAAACTGAATGAAGCCCATCATATGTGTGTGTGTATATAAATATATATTTATACGTATGTGTGTGTGCCTGTGTTACTGTCTTCTTGTCTTGATAGCACATGATAGTTGTAAGCATGTGTCACTGTTATGCGAGCAGTATACTTCATTTCCAATCCTTGAAAACATGCTCAGCTATGGGGAATTATCTAGCTTGGAAACAGGTGAGGTTTGACAACAAGAAGGAGCATTCAACTGTACAAAATCTGCCTCAATTCCGTCTCACCCATGCAGATCATGGAAAGGTGGACATCAAAAGACAATAATAAAAAAAAAACAATATCACAAATTTGAGTTCTAGCTAGTTTCTTATGAAAAAAACAGAAATTTAATCCTTATTTCCTTTATCTGGTAAAATTTCTGAAAATATCATTTGCTAACATTCAGATATTTTCCGCATGATCACTTTAGAAATGGTCTGGAACACAATTGGAATTGTCATCAGAACCCATCAATAATGAAATGTAAATTCCCAACTCTATCTATCTTGTTCAAATATTTTATGTTGCTAAAAAACAAAACAAGAACAGCAGCAGCATAGAGGCAGACAGATATAGCTGACTTTCACCTAACTAATACATACATATACAGAACACTATATTTACAAACACTAATACGTACACACATGCATATTTTGTGTTGAAGTGTAGAATATTTCTCAGCAATTCTAACTTCAAATTCTACACTGACTATAAGCAGGTAGTGAACATATGTAATAATAAACATCTCTATTATGTTAACAATTAGAGATACTACTCTGTAATAAGACTAAATTGTATAAATTGATATTTCACAACAAAATATGATCAAGTAGACAGCTATATGTTTTGGAAGTATTTTCTATTATACTGACATGTTTTGTTAAGAATGCCGATAATGAAACTGGATAAACTGTTGAATGGAAACAATTACAAAACCAACTACATGAATAACATACCAAGATAGAGTTAACACATAATTAATGTAATGATATAGAATTTATTAACCTCTAATATAAACCCGTAATAAGGCTGTCATACCAAGAGACTGGTGAGATATCCCTTACTGTATATTGAATTAGCTTTGATCATATTATAATTGTATATATAACCTCCTTTGATACATTGTAATCTATCCAAGGAGAACTAAAATATTCTGAATATCCTGATTTAATGAAATAAACAATTATAGATGTTACATTGAAGACTTTGTACTTTCAATCTTATTCACTACAGTTTTCAACTTATACATATACAATTTGTGTCACCTCCTTACAATGTACACATAAAATCATCTACAGAATGACAACACACTGACTCACTGTCACAGTTCTTTACATACAGCCATATACCAGTTCCAATCTTGACTGCACAAGAACATTAACAGTGCCAGTAGTCTGGATGGCAAAAAGGATGTCCCACACAACCAGAAATAGATCCTCCTAACAATCTCATTTGCTATGTGACATAGCTGATTCCATGTTATTCAACAACTACATTGATATTAAACTATTTGTCATCATTGAATTTCATTTATTCATTGGGTGTCATGGAGTCATAAAATGTGAACTATCATAGATATCCATTCTGTCCCATCTGATACCGTTCTTACACTGATATTACTGTGTAACTACATCCCTTCGTTGATATTGTCCGTCCACATATTTCTTGGTCTGTCACAACTGTTTCTATTTTATATCTTCAAGCTATTGACATTTTTTTCTCGATGGTAAATACTAAAGATATATTTGTCTTTACCATTTTCTAATATACTGAGATGCAGAAAGAGTTCAAACTTGTAATAGTTTACAAACCTAAAGGTTTATAAAGCATAAATTAATGTGTTGGTTAACAGTGGATATTAACATGTTCAACATTTAGGAAGTGTGTATAAATGAAAGTATACAAAGGAGGTAGGGGTGTTCTTGCAGGTTGATGAAGGACTGGGACATGAAATAGTCTTGGTGCACCAGAGTTGTCAAGAGTAACAATAGCTATGAAATATCCAATTGGCCAAACTGTATATAATGAATGTAATGGGGTCAAAGATAAACTGCTAGTATGAAATAAGGGATGTTAAAGCATGTCAGTGGTGTATTAAAGAAATACATTTATTATAAAATAAATACGTTGTTACTTATAGAAAATATTTTACCATAGATATATATAGCAATGGTTTATCTCCTGTTTGAATATATTTATACTGAAGGGCATGGTCTTTCTCTTCTGTAAATATATTGTCAAAATAAATTATTACTGTGTGACAATGCTTTATAACAAATCTCAGTGTTATGATGGTCTTTCTCCTGTATGAATACGTATGTGGGAAGACAAACGACCCCTAGTAGAAAATGCTTCATCACAGATATCACAGTGGTATGCTTTCTCTTCTGTGTGAATACGTTTGTGTCGGGTTAAATTACGAGTTGTAGAAAAGGTTTTGCCACAAATATCACAATTGTATGGTCTTTCACCTGTGTGAATAGGTTTGTGTTGAGATAAACTACCACTTTGAGTGAATGTTTTACCACAGATATCACAATGGTAGGGTCTTTCTCCTGTGTGAGTACGTATGTGGGAAGATAAATGACTCTTAGTTGAAAATGTTTTATCACAGATATCACACTGATATGGCTTTTCTCCAGTGTGAATACGTTTGTGCTGAGATAAACTACCACTTTGAGAGAATGTTGTACCACAAATATCACAATGGTATGGTCTTTCTCCTGAGTGAATATGTTTGTGAGAAGACAAATCACCACTTCGAGAAAATGTTTTATCACAGATATCACATTGGTATGGTCTTTCACCTGTGTGGATAAGTTTATGAGAAGACAAATGACCACTTCTAGAAAATGTTTTACTACAAATATCACATTGGTAGGGTCTTTCTCCAGTATGGATACGTTTGTGGTTAGACAATTGACCCCTTGTAGAAAATCTGTCATCACAGATATCACACTGATATGGTTTCTCTCCTGTATGAATATGTTTGTGAGTGGATAGTGTACCACTTTGAGAGAATGTTTTACCACAGACATCACAAGGATATGGTTTTTCTCCTGTGTGAATATGTCTGTGTCGAGATAAATGAGCACTTCTAGAAAATTTTTCATCACAGATATCACAGTGGTATGGTCTTTCTCTTGTGTGTATATGTTTATGGCGAGTCAATAAACTGTTGCGAGTGAATCCTTTACCACAAACTTCGCAGTAGTGCACCTTGGAGGTTGCATGGATTAATTTATGTTGCATTAAATTACTTCTTGTTGTGTATACTTCACCACATACATCACAAGGGTACGATTTTTCTCTTCTATTTCCCTTTATCTGAATAGATGAATCAGTAATTTCAGGTTGTGCTTTCTCATCCATAACTTCACTTTAATCTATATTTTGCACGTAGATGGTTTTAATAAAGACTGAAGATGTCTTGGCTGTTCAAAATAACTTAAAGTGGATTTAATAGGATAGAATCTTGTAATTAATAATCAGCAGCTAAAAGATTAAACTAGCTTCAGTCGACAAGATATATTCAGACATTAAAGCCCTTACAAATAAGTCAGTTGAAACCTTGTGGTAAATCTGCTAAGATTATTATTTCCACAAAATTTTCCCACAAACTTTTATGTAGGAATTCTTGCAAATAATCTTAATTCCAAAGATATATTTTACATCCTTTCAAACAAGAGTTGTCAAAACTGGCTGACATCAGCATGATGAAGCTATAGTTTTCAAAAGGTGATCTTCTTCAGTGAATTATTTGTTATCTCAATGTCATCAAATAACCTGAAATAAAAAAACAACATAAGACATAAGGGACAATGAAGTGTTAACATGAAAATTATTGGAGAGAATATATTTGACCACAAATACTGAAAGTTAGAATAGCAAGAAAGGATCAGAGAGAAGGCACTCTGGTGTAGAGATGTAGAGGAAATGGATGTTTGGGGAATGAAAACATTCAAAAATGACCACTGATCACTAAGACATCAATCTCTGCAGATGATTCAGATATTCTTAGTGAAAATTAGAATGGCAAAAAAGAGTCAAAAAATGTTTACAAAGAAAAGACTTTTAGTGTAGAGATGTGATGAGGATTATCGATGTAGATTTTGAAATGAAAATACTCATAAATGAATACTGGCCATTATATCTTGCTGTACAGAACATTACTAGAACATCCTAAAATGTTTGTCTTCCACATGATCCAAGCAAACAAAGATATATGCACATTATAATGGGTACAAATGGAATACTTCATTTGGCCCATTAATAAGAAAATGTAGCAAAATAGAGATGCTGTGGATGATAAAGAGAATTAAATATCAAAACCTCTTCCAGTCCCATTAACAAAACTTTCAATGGCTTGTGGCATTTCATGAAGTGGTATGAAGCAGTAAACAAAGTTAATGTCATTAAGTTGAGGCATCTTTGTCAAATATAATTGTTGGCAGAAACACAAGCACATTAAGCAACAGTGACGATATTTTCTTCATTAAATAACAACAAACCTCCACCTCAATGAATTATATCTATATAAACTGTCTGATGAATTCTGTGAACTTCCTGAGTATACAATGTTTATTTTTTGTAATTAAGCCATTTTTCTTTGAATTCTAGAGCTCCATATTTTTATTATTTATACACAAAATGTGATTTTATTTGTAAAAATATAAAGAAGGGTTAAATATTACTTTGCTTGAGTATGGGTAAGGGCTGGTGATAGGAAGGGCATCCAGCCATTGAAAATCTATTTCAACAAATTCTAACTCATGCAAATGTGGTAAAGTGGACATCAAAATGATGAGATAAAAATCAGCAATGTCTCATAAAATCTGCTGCTAGAAAAAGGTTGCCTCATCCTGCTTTATACTACCGTGTACCATTTTACTTTGTTGTCAATAAATGAATTACTTTTATTGTCAAAATTTTTATTTTCTGTTTGCAAATGAAAATAACTAACAGGAGTATTTAACAATGTAAGTCAATAAAAGACTGGACATAGTAGTATCAGCTGAGTACTGAAAAGCAACCAGTATGACATTCCCATTATTTCAACTGGATCCATATTCAAGATGAAAAGTTAATACAAGAGAATTATAGCAAATAAATAATACAAAATTACTTTTCTTTAAAATTATAGCCTTCTTTGCATTCAATTTTGTCCTGGTTTGTTGTGAGGATGTATAGCTCACTGAAGGCCCATTACTCATAATGGATAACTTTTAAGATAAAAGTACTTTTTCCTTCCTGAAGTAAAAACGAAATATTAAAAATTAAAATAATTTAAGTAACTCAATCTAGATCTGAAGGAAAGTATGAAAATGGATTTGGGTGTCCCGAGTAAGCAAAATGAAAATGTAAATGCTTAGAAGTTACTTACTAAAAATACTACTGCAGTTTTGAAGTTATTATCATAGAAAAGAAAACATTTGTGAGAAACATATATACATGTGTGTGCGTGCGTGAGAGAGAGAAAGTGCAAGTTGAAAATTCATTTCAAAATGTAAACAAAAATATTACTTGAAATTTTACAGAAGGGGAATTTATGAATGGAGATGTGTCTGTCCAATTAAATACATGCATGCATATGTGGGGTGGTAGTGCGTGCGTTATTACAAAGCAATCTGTAATAGTTTCAAATTTTGGCACAAGACCAGCAATTTTACAGAGAGAGAGAGTTAGTCGATTACATCGACCCTTGTGTTCAACTGGTACTTACTTTATCGACTCAGAAAGGCAAAGTTGATCTCGGTGGAATATGAACTTCAACATAAAGAGCCGGATGAGATGCCATTCAGCATTTTGTCCGACGCACTAGCAAGTCTCCCAACTCGCCGCCTTAGAGAAATCTGTAGTAATGACTTTTAAGCATTTACATATTCGTTTCACTTACTCAAGATATCCAAGTTTATTTTTGTAGTTTCCTGGATTTATCGATTCCGCAATTATATGTACTTAATGCCAAAGATCGCCAAAAAATATTGTTTTCGTTATGGTATTTCAAGTAAACCACATGTTTATTATGTATTCTACATTGCGCCGTGATTCTCCACATTTACCCACAGGTTTTGTTTCAGCGTACTTGATAGTTTCTAGCTTTGTTAGAACATCACCGGCAAAATACTTTTACATTTTCAATTATCCAAAAACGGTGTGTAACAATACACAATGAATTAACTTATAATGTTATCACCTGATCCCTCAGAAATGTAGCAAACGATTGATTGGGTCTCTGGCAAAATTGTAACAGTGGGAAAACCATGTTTTTGAGGGGTATACGGCATAAAGACGTAAGAGTAAACAACGTAGATATAAAATAAAGGAGGGGATTTAATAAAATACATTTCGTGAAAACTAAATTAATTTATGGAATTTAAATGGAGAAATTAAAAATGAAATAGAAGTTTGTAGGAAACAAGAATAGGCTAGACAAAGTAGAATTGTAAATATAAAACAGATTTTTAAAAGAGACAAATATATATATAATTGTAAAATCTTTATGAATGATACTTACAAAATAATGTAGTTATAAGATGAAATAATGAGAGACGTAGTGAAGTAGCGAGACTTGAAATAGATGAGAACATTGATAGATTGAGCAGAACTTTCAACTACTACTTATAGAATATTCTCTATTGTTTTCTGGTTAATGAACAATCTCTTAAATTAATTACAGAAGTTAATGAATTATTACTAACATTGTGAATACGTGTAAAGAAATAATAATATATCAACAATGTTTATAGATTTAGTGTGGAGGTTAACATACCGGAAGTGTCATTGATTAGAAGAACTTGCCTCTAAACACCAGAGAGTGCTATACAGTAGTATCGTTTAGTCCTTCGTCCTGCATGAACCTGCAAACCTATAATTAAAGATATTCTAGCCATTTCCACAACAAAGTACAACTTGGAGAGAAATTCCTTAATGTTGATTTTAAGGCTGCTACTAATATTCACTAAATTGTTGTACATAAGACTACTTTTCTCTTGAATGTGGGGTGGGGAATAGACACGGAAGAACTAAACAAAATAAGAAATTGATCTAGGACTACAGGAATCTCTCACTTTAGGGAAGTAATGCATTCCTGATAATCTGGCCGTAATGCGAAATTAATTTTCCTATTGATTTTCGTGTTATCAAGTAAGACTGCGTTCCTACGGACATTTTCGAGAGAAAAAAAAAAGCAAAAGTAAACAACAGAGAACATCACGATCATCTTTATACATGAAAATATCAATTTCTAAACATACACAGTACAATATAGGTACATAAAAACACAAAAACATTTCAAGAGGAATAAATAAGACAAGTAATATCGTAAGATTACGTTCTTGCCACTGTAGCAGGGAGATATCACGAGCAAACCACGATAGTTTCACGTAATCGGTCTATTAAGCGACCAATCAGCGTCTTCTAGAATCTTATACTTGTGTCATATAAAAGGCCGCTTTTGACGGTAATTGCAGAATGTTGAGACGGCCGAGTGAGATGTGTCTCCATTCTTGCCACATCAGACGGCTCAGACAGATTACTAAGAACCCCTGTCGCCACAAAAATACCACAGATGTTTCCAGTTATGTTGGACAGGCCACATGCTGTATCATTAGCTTGCCGTCAACTCCAAGCAGTGTATTTCTCCTAGTATAGTATTATTGCTGTTATTATCTGTAAAAGACCAACGATAATAACATTTTCTGTTAAATGTTCGCGGGTATTGTTCAGTTACTTTTTCCCCACAGCCCAAGAAATATATTTTCATTCATCAACTCAACCAGTCATCACCTAACAACCACACAATACCCTTCAACACACAAGCAATAAACACAACAGATGTTGACTAATGTGTGATGGGTGGTGGTGAAATGAGCGTTACTAGAAGGAGGAAAAACAATCAGACTAGGAATCTGCCTCCCTCGAATGGGAAGAGGTTTATCCCGTCGGTTCGCTTACCGTCCCCGCGGTCGAGACCTGCAGGCTCCAGTTGAGACGGGAAGCCAGTCGCGTCAGGATGATGTTATTCAGGGCGGCGTGTCAGGAGAATCGGCTCGCGCTAAGGATGCAGGCCGAATTCATCTACTACTGCTCTGCAGCGACACTTGTGTAAGTCGAACACGCGGAGACCGAGGCATTGGGTTACCCCGATGCGGGTATACTCATCATCTAGAAGGGTACCGGTAGATGAGGAGAGCACCGAATTGAGCCATGCGCCGCTATTTGGCTGCGAAGCAGAACGGAGGCAGGCAGGGCGGTGCTGGTCAAGTGATGTCTTTAGCCGCTTGAGGATGGACTTACATCGAATGTCGTCTCAGTTGCGTTGGACATTCATAATATGGGGGACGGCGAGCCCATCAGCGATCCAATTATCAAGGGCTGACTCAGGTACCTGGGCCACATCAAGTTCGGTTAACCCGTCCAGCGACACGTTTTCCGGCACCTGCCGCAAACCCCGGCGTAAATAAGTACAGGAGCCTGGCCGGTCGCTATCAGTTTGTGCCGGTTACCGTCAAGTGTTCTTGGACCTCGTACTACCGATTTCCTCCGCAAAATAGGGATAGCGGTGGCCGGTCGGAAAAATGAGCCCCATGAGATGGAGTGGATACTGCAGCGAGTGTCGTTGGCCATTCTCCGAGGCAACCCCATCGCGGTCATTACCACGTGACACAGCTGAGTACTCCCCTTGTTTTGGGATGTGTGGCTCATCGCCCCTGTCACCCGCCGCCCCCTTTTTTCTTTTTTCGTTTATTTAAAGAGTAGTTGTTGAAGTTGTTTTTCAATTGATATATAAAATATAAATTGATGATTTGTATTCGATATGTCTCAATAAATTCGTAATCACCAATATCAGCCTGAGGAATGAAGAACTAATCCAAAGTTTTTGTTATGAAGCATCAGCTCTTTGTACAGTTCAGTGTAGGAACTGAGCTCATTGTTAACTCCTCTTGTAATTTTTTATGTTACGTTCACGATTAGAATCATTATCAGCAAAAGCCTGTAGATCTTCCTCTATAAGAGCCAACCCTTTAGCAATAATTGTTATAGTCAATTTAAATGGTGTAGATGGAACTTCCATTGTCTAATCTGTATTCTCAGCTTGTACTTTTCTAACAACATCAGCTCCTCGTTAGATAAACTTTCTCTCTGGGACACTAGCAACTCAATCACATCATTCTCTATGACCTCTTCAAATTCTACATCTTTTGCAAATGTCACAATATCTTCCCGTTTAGTCTCGTGTCAATCCTCACAGTCCCGAAATCAAAGACATTTCATTCAACTTTTTAAATACACTAGGATACCACATTATGTTTTTATTCGGAATTGATTTGCTTATCTTCTTCATACTATATATGACAGTTGGTGTTGATGGTAGAAACGCACACATGCATACATACATACAGTAAATTGTTATGGCCAATCAGAGAGTGGCCATTGGTTTCGTACCTATAAAGCACTTAGCCATATAGGCGACTCGTCGGACTCTAATGACCAGAGGTATATAAGCTCTCCTCGACTGGAGATAGAAATACGTGATGGTCAGTTATTTCTGTAAACACAAAAGATGCTGCCGGTGAAGTGGGACGGGGTTATCACCCTTACATCAGTTCCAGTGGCTGTGATAATATCGGATTTAATCAACGAAAGGATTATCCGATTCTTAGAGTAAGAAGCACTTGGGGTGAGAGCATTGTCCACATATGTCTTTCCGAGAATTTTAAAAAGGTCCTCAGGTTGATGAGGGTCGTTAATGCCAAATTCAGTGAATTTGACATGAGGGGAGCTGTGCGCCTTCTGTCCTCTCTCGCCGAGTGCACAGAAGACTCCCTCAATCGATTGAAGGAGAAGCATCCTTCGGTCGACAACCTACACTGGCCCAACTTACCAGGTTTCTTACAACCTGTTTTCACCACTGACAACATCAGGAAGGCGATTGCATCCTTCCTGCAGGTTCTGGTGCTGAAATTGATGGTTTGCGACCTCAACACCTCAAAGATGGTAATTCCCTGTCGGCCAGTGATGCAGGTCTGGAACTCTTGGAGAGCCTAACAGAGTTTGTTAATATGTTCTCTTAGAGTGTCCTTCCCTACATTTGCCCCCTGTTCTTTGGGGCTAAACTATTTGGTCTCACCAAGCCCAATGGTGACCTCCGTCCCATAGCAGTTGGTTGTACTCTGCAACGGATCACAGCGAAAGTGTGTCTGTCCTCGGTCTCAGATGGTCTATCTGCCGAATTTTCCCCTACCCAGTTAGGGGTGGGTACAAAGTTAGGTTGTGAGTTTGCTGCTCATACCATTAGAGCTTTCAGCAACTTACCTTCTGACTCACCAAAGGTCATCCTCAAATTAGATCTCAGGAATGCCTTCAATTCAATCCGTCGGGATGTCGTCCTCCATGCAGTAAAGGAGAATGCCCCACAGCTATATCACTTTGTTTGGCAAGCCTATTAGGAAACCCTCCTACCTCTTCTTTGGTTACCGCCTCATCTCATCTGCGTCTGGAGTCCAACCGGGTGACCCGCTTGGTCCCACTCTGTTCGCTCTAGGCATTGATGACGTTACCAAGATGGGAGCTGGCCTGGACTTAAATGTCTGGTATCTTGATGACGCCTGTTTGAGGGGTCCTCCTGATGAGGTTCTTACTACTGCGAGGTTGATTATTGAGGAACTTGGTCGTAGGGGCCTTAGCGTCAACAGCTCCAAATGTGAGCTCTGGCTCCTCAACCATCCGGCTTCACACCTGCAGACTGTTAACTCATTTACAGACTCCCTCCCCTCTATCACGGTTCCTCCCTCATCTGAGTGGTGCTCTCTTGGAGCCCCGATTACTGACAGTGCTTTCGAGTCCATCTTCCAATCCAAGATGGCTAAGCTTGAGCAGTTACTGAAGAACCTTGAGGTAATTGAGCTGCACCAAGGGTTCTTCATACTTAGGAATTACTTGTCAATTCCTAGGCTGTTGTATTTCCTCAGGGTTAGTCCCTCCTATAAATCCTCGTCGTTGCTCCAATCCTTTGACGACCTAATCTTCAGGAAACTCGAGAGTCTGGTCAATGTTAAACTCTCTCCTGAGTTTCGCGACCAGGCTGCTTTGCCAAAACGGTTTGGAGGTCTGGGCTTACGTAAGTGCTCATCTCTATCTCTTCCCTGTTTTCTCTCCTCCATCCACGCTTGCTCCCCTCTGGTAGGCAACATCCTCTTCTTTCCAACATGGACTAGTTCCAACAGGGAGATGGCTGAAGCTCTGTCCCAGTGGAGTGAGCTAGGTTTGTCTGTCCCTGTCACAGTTGAGGATAGTCTGAAGCAGAGAGTATGGAACAATCTGTGCTCAGACGTCACTTTTAACACTCTCCTTGATCAATCTGATCAATTTTCGAGATGTCACCTACTCTCTGCTAATGCGAAATTCTCGGGAGACTGGATCTTCATTCTGTGCAGAGTTGTGGCCAACATTGGTAATCTCCTCAGTTTGGATGAGCTCCGTATATTCATTGCACTCAGAGTGGGAGCCAATGTTTGTGGAGGACTGAGATGTCACTGTGGTAGACCCCTCGACTCCACAGGCCTTCACGGTTTATCTTGCCGCCTTAATGCTAGTCGTTTTGCTCGTCACGCCGAGCTAAACCTCATCATCAAGCGGTCCTTGGCTTGGGTCAATATCCCTTCTGGAGCCAGCGGGATTGTCCAGAAGTGACGGGAAAAGACCAGATGGTCTTACCCTTTGTCCCTGGGTAAGTGGTAGGTGCCTCGTCTGGGATGCCACAGTCTGTGACTCCTTTGCTCCCTCCCACATCCTGAATGCGAGATGTTTTTCAAAGAGAAAAACATCCTGCTTACCAGCATTTTTGTTTGTGTAATTGATGGTAGGTTGTCATCAGTTTAATAACAAAAATTGTACCTGGTGTGTTTACAGTGCACTGGTTGAAAACAATCCTAAGTGCTAGACTTCACAAATTATTGAGCAGTTATCACAACACTAAAATCAAGGCACATACTCTCAATTCCTGACTGCTTCAACAACTCTGCACAGAATGAAGATTTTGAATGTTTATTCTCACAGAATTTTGATGGCTGCCAAAGGGAAACTGTGTGGGACATTTATACTCGCTTCTTGAAACAGCTATTGAATTCTTTCAAGACTCTAATTCTGTTCTCTGTAATGAACTAATAAACATCAAGCATGACATTGCTCACAAAATTCAATGAAGTTAATTTGCAACTGCAAGGATATGGGTTTAACCATATCAAAATAAAACCGGTCCTCTCCATGTTTCTGTCCAAGTTAGTTATTCAAATGTAACATAAGCTGTCATGAGTTCTTCCATTTTACAAGTCTCTCTGAACTGGAGAAGGGAAAGCACATACTAGATGACAACCTTCAAATGTAGTGTTCACATCTGAGCTGCACAGAGACACGTCATAGATTTCATGATTTCTTTTTCCTTAAAATATCATTCCCCAATATCAGTAATGAGGAAACAGGAATAGTTGTGGAAAAACTGGTTTCACTCGAAAATGACTTTTAGCAGAGGCCAAAGTTTTTAAAAATCATATCAAGATTTTTGGTTACAAAAAAACTTTCTGACTGTTTTCCTGCACTGTGAAACAAAGTCAAGATGTACTTTATTGCCTTCCCAACTTCTTTCTAAGCAAAGAAACAGACTGAAAATTATTGAATGCAAGGATCTAAGATTACTTCTTAGTACTTTTCAGTCTGATGTTGAAAAGTTGATATCCTTGCACCAAGCACATCCATCCCATTGAAAATATGAAAACAATGTAGTTACAGATGAAATGTAAATTTACTCTTTTATATCATGAAAAAGCAAAATAAATGGATTTACATAGTTAAGTTTTATTTGCAAAATACAGTTCTTTTGAATTTGCAGCAGAAAGAGATGTATGTTTTTGTGTTTGTTTGGGGTAGTGCTAGGGATGTGGCTTGGGAGCCAAAGGGATGGCAGTCTGAAAAAGTTTGGGAAACTACTGCTTTATAGGAATCACAAGACACTTCTCTAAAAGTAACTGGCATCAGCACAATAGGTCATTCTGTCACTGACACTCAGAGCACTTTGAAAATAGATTTGATGATTAAGGAGAAACCGCCAACATTATATGGATAATACAAAATAAGGCTCATGCATTTAAGAACGAATAGAAATACTGTGATTACTGTCTTATAGAGAAACTTAGTGTTTGCCTTCTTATCCAGTCTAAAACAAGGTACGAATACATTTCAACCTGTTGACATTTTAAAAATTACATATTCATGTACTGCAACACAGGCCCCCACCCCGCTCGAGACAATGTATAGTAAGTGACGCCAAAAACTCTTACTTGAAAGTGCACGGAAAGCAACTTAAATCATTAATAATCCTTTCTATACTGGTCACGAAGGCCTGAAATTTTGGGGGAGGGGAGTAGTCGATTTTATTGACCTTAGTTCGTAACTGGTACTTACTTTATCGACCCCGGAAGGATGAAAGGCAAAGTCGACCCTGGCGGCATTTGAACTCA
>JAOPUL010006364.1:18937792-18947801 GCA_027564515.1 Octopus rubescens | reverse complement strand
CCAGCTGTAGAAACCAAGCCAAAAATAGACTGGAGTCTGGTGCAGCTCCCCAGCTTCCAGTCAAACCGTCTAACCCAGGCCTGCATGGAAAAACAGACGTTAAATGATGATGATGAATAACAGTGACACATTAAAAACACTCATGCCGGTGACACGTTAAAGGCACCCAGTACACTCTTTGAAGTGGTTGGTTAGGAAGGGCATCCAACCGTAGAAACCATGCCAGCATGGAAAATGGATGCTAAACGATGATGATGATGAAAAGTCATCTAACCCATACATGCTTTGAAGAATAGATGTAAAACCAGTCTAACCCATGCCTGCATTGAAGGGTAGATGCAAAATGATGATGATTACTGAGAGAAAACATCTTGATCACTCAACTGAAGAATTGTAATTTAAGAATAATGGGGTTTCATTCAACTTTGATGTATTCAGTCCTGTATATTTTGTCAGATTGCTCATACATCAGGCCCGATATATAGAAAAAAAAATCATCAGTTAACATATGTTTGACAATATCATATATTCTAAGGTGTATTATGTAAATTTCCAATAATCATCATCATCCTTTAAAGTCCGTTTTCCACGCAAGCATGGGTTGGACGCAAAACTACATTACCATCCTTACTCAACAAAGTAATCTGTTCTGTCCATCATGGGAACTCTCTTCCACCTTGCAAGCTACAAGGTGACTCCACCAGTGCTACCCAGTTCATTGTGTAAAGAGGCTGGTGTTAGAAAGGGTATCTAGCAATAGAAATCAAGCCAAAAAATGATAGATTGGAGCGAGACTTAGCCATCCAGCCCATACCAGCACAGAAAACAGATGTAAAATGATCACACCATCAGATGATTTATTCTGGATATTGCTGGACATATAAACAGTGAATGTGTGGTTCTGACTGCAATGAAGATGACTTGAGATCCAACTAATTGTTATAGTCTGACATTTTAGTTACTAACTTCGGGTGTTAGGAAGGGTATCCAGCTGTATAATCTATGCCTAAGTAGACACTGGAGTGCAATGTCATCCTTGAATCTTGTCAAATTGTCCAACCCATGCCAGCATGGAAGATGGGCCTTAAATTATGAGACAATAACTACATATAATTTCTTGTATAGAATTAATAATAATAATGTTTTATTTCATTTAGTAGCTAGTATAATATTTTATAATTTAAGTGCTAACAATACCAATGGACGTGATACAAATATGAGGGGAAGTAAAAAATTATCTGCACTTTCACCAAAACTTTAGATTGGCCACATTGTCTTCGGCACTCATGTGCTAAAATGTTGTACTCTTGCAGTTACATAACCGAGGTTTGACCGTCGTCACTCCAGTTTTCTTTCTTGTATTACAGAGTAAACATGGTTGCTCCACCAAGAAAGAACAGAGATTAGTGATTTGATTTCTCTGGTATGATGGTATGTCAGGGGCTGAAATTCATTACAGGGATAGCATTCTACCGCATAGAAGTGTGTATGACTGGATCAAGAAGTTTAAAACTAGCTGGACAAGTGTGAAGCATGAAGAGGTGAGCAGGACGCCCATCAATCTCCACCACTGACATGAAAATTAAGCTTGTGAGATGGTTCTGGCAAACTGGGTGAGCATCAATGAGGTGGCATGTTCTCTGCAAATTTGTTATGGGTCCGCATACAAAATCATCCATGACAAGCTTCATTTCCATAAAGTTTGTGCAACATGGGTGCCAGAAAATTTACCAAAGAGCATAAGCACAATCATGTGGAGATATGTCAACACTTACTTGACCGACCACTATGACAATGAACGCGAAGCTTTTTGGAGGAAAGAATACTCTCAGGGGATGAGACTTGGATCCATCACTTTGAGCCAGAATCCAAAAGGCAGTGTATGGAGTGGAAACAACCAGAAATAGCCAGCAAGAAAGAAATTCAAGTCTAAACCTTCTGTTGAAAAAGTGGTGATGCAAAAGGGCCTATACTAGAACATACCTGAAAATACTGGCCAACAAATTGAAACCAGCAATTCACACCAAATACCAAGGTCTATTGTCAAAGCAAGTGTTATTGTTGCATGACCACACTATTGAAACCATGCAAAATTAAGTTTCAAGTTCCTGGAACACCCTGCATACAATCTTGATCTCACCCACTTCCGACTATAACCTCTTTGGACCATTCAAACATTCTTTACAAGGTTGTCGATATGCTTCGGATGAAGAAGCACAGGAAGCGGTGCATAATGGCTGCATGACCAGCTGAAAATCTTCTCTGATGGAATAAGCAAGCTTGTGGACCACTGAAAGAAGAGCATTGAAAGCAAGGAGACTATGTTGAAAAATGATGTAACTGTCCAACCCCTGCTTTTGTTTTAATAAATTACAGAAGCAAGAGTGTGTATAATTTTTGACTTAGCCTCATACTTAGGATAGATAAAAGAGTTACACAGGAGTTTGATCCAGTTGTTTTAAATGTAATTGATGTAGTTGTCATGGTAGAAATGGCTTTAATGGAGTAAATCATTGTTGGTTGTTAATGAACTATTACTGTTTCAAGTTGTCTGTAATACATCATTTTTCACTGCATTATCTTGTCTGTCAGCCGCAGCTTTCTTAGTTCTGATCAAAATACTTCATCTGAAATTTTTCTTACCCACAACCAACTGTATCTCCTGCTTCTCACCTTCACCTCCTTTTCATCATCATCATACATATATATATATATCAATGGTATCAAGCAGTAAATGAATAATTAACAACTACAAATTTCTGTACATTCAATGATGATGGTTGATTACTTCAGTTTGTCATTCACATTACCAAATAGACATTATCCATTCATATTAGGGGACTAAACAAAAAGTTAATCATTCTTCTTGCCTTCATCATGTTAAGTTCAAATATGTTAATGGTAAACATTCAGATATAATTTCTTCATGGTCACTTTAGAAATGTTCTGGAACACAACTGAATCTGTTATCAGATCCTGCAATAAAATTTTGAACTTTGATATTCTAGTTGAAATAATTTGTGTTAAAAGAAAAAAGCAGGATCAGCCTAGAGAAATATACAGGGAGACACATAAATACAAACTCTACATATATACCCAACTTTTATCAGTGATTCTAACTTCAAAGTCTACACTGACTGTAAGCAAGTACTGAACATATGTAATAATAAACATCTCGATTATGTTAACAATTAAAGATGACTGGGTAATGAAACTAAACAACTACACAGGTATGTAATAAGTAACAGGAAAAGCCAACACAACAAATTATATAAATGGATGTCTCACAACAAAATATGATCAAGAAGACAACTACATATTTGGCAGTATTTTCTATAATACTGACGTTTTTCAGCAATGTGAACAATGGTACACGATAAATTGTAAGCTGGAAACAATTATACCATTTACAGGAATAACAAATCAAGATAGAGTTAACTCATAATTAAAGTAATTATAATGAATTTATTAACATCATTTTGACAAGTTAGAGATAAGTTTTCTCCTAATGTAATCTGTTATACTACCTCTACTTTATTATAAGCCAATACACAGTGGCGATGTCCATTATATTGAAATCACTTTGATTATGTTAGAATTGCATATATCTTCACTTGATACTTTATTACAGGATAACTACAAATATTCTAAATATCACATTGATTTAATGAAATTAAGTTATAGATGTTATCTTGAAATACTTGTGGTTTCAATCTCATTAACCAGTTTTCAACCTATACATGTACAATTTATGTCACCTCTTTATAATGTATACATAACGTCATCTACAGATGACATCACAACCTACTGTCACAATTCCTCACACAGCCATACACCAGCTCCAATCTTGAATCCATAAGAACATATCAAGTGCCACTATTATTTGATGGTAAGAAGAATGAACCCCATACATCCAGAAATGTGGTTTGCATAATAATTTCATTGGCTGCCTCTATGACATAGCTGACTCCAATGTTACTCAACAACTACATTGATATTATATGGTATTTGTCATCTGTTCATTTGGAGGTTAGATAGCTATGGCAGGACAGATATAGATAACCATTCCGTTCTCTCTCACACTGATTTTACAGTGTAACTTATGCATTCCTTGATGTCTATCCACATATTTCTTGGTCTGTAAGATGCTTCTGTTTATTATTCTTTTTAACAGCACTGTAAGCCAACTCTTATGTATTCAAACTATTCACATTTCTTTTTGTGATGGTAAATACTAAAAATATATTTGCCTTTATTATGTCTAATATAATGGATATTTTATGCTCAATCCATGATATATGTCAATAGATTTGCAAAAAAAGTTTTTGACAAATAGCTTTGAAAAATAGTAATAAAAACACTGATGGTAGTGATTTTGCTGTATTAAAATCTATAACATGATATACATAAACAAATTCATTTATTATAAAATATATTGTTACTTGTAGAAAATAGTTTTACCATTGATAGCAAACAGCTGTAGTTTATCTCCCATATAGATATGATTGCATTAAATTAAATAATCACTTCAAAAAAATGTTTCACGAGAGATACTATAGTGAATTTATACTGAATTTATAAAATAAATATTTTGAGAGAATATTTTATGACAAATATCACAGTGCTATGATGGTCTTTCTCCTGTATGAATACGTATGTGGGAAGACAAACGAACCATTGTAGAAAATGCTTCATCGCAGATATCACAGTGGTATGGTTTCTTTCCAATGTGAATCCGTTTGTGTCGAGTTAAATTCCGAGTTGTAGAAAATGTTTTACCACAAATATCACAATGGTATGGTCTCTCTCCTGTGTGAATAGGTTTATGTTGAGATAAAGAACTACTTCGCGTGAATGTTTTGCCACAAATATCACAGTGGAAAGGTTTTTCTCCTGTATGAGTACGTTTGTGGGTAGACAAATGACCACTTGTATTGAATTTTTTATCACAGACATCACATTGGTATGGTCTCTCACCTGTGTGAATACGTTTGTGTTTAGATAAACTACTACTCTGAGCGAATGTTGTACCACAGATATCACAGTGGTATGGTCTTTCTCCTGTGTGAATATGTTTGTGGCAAGACAAATCAGCATTTCTAGCAAACTTTTTCCCACAAATATGACACTGGTATGGTCTTTCTCCTGTATGAATTAGTTTATGGTTAGACAAATTAGCACTTCTAGAAAATGTTTCACCACAGACATCACAATGGTGTCGTCTTTCTCCTGTGTGGATATATTTGTGGGAAGCTAACTGTCTACTTCTAGAAAATGTTTTGCCACAGATGTCACAGCAGTGTGGTCTTTCTCTTTTTTGTATACATGTATGAGAACACAAATGACCCTTTGTAGAAAATGTTTCATCACAGACATAACATTGATATAGTTTTTCTTCTGTGTGGATATGTTTGTGCTGAGTTAACAAATTGTTGCTGATGAATTGTTTACCACAAACTTCACACTGATATGGATTGGATGAGTGAGTTAATTTATGTTGAATTAAAATCTTTTTTGATGTGAATATCTTCTCAGATACATCACTAGGGTGAGATTTCTCTTCTGTATTTTCCTGTATCTGAGTAGATGAATCAATAACTTCAGGTTGTGTTTCCTCATCCATAACTTTGTTTTAATCTGTATTTTGCACGTTGATAGTCTTTATTAAAGATTGAAAATATCTTGGCTGTTAAGAAATAACTTGGAAGTGAATTTCTTCTGATATAATATTGTAATAACTAAAGAATCATTAATCTATATAAATTTAATGAGATACCCAGTTATTAAAGTCATTACACATAAGACAATTAAAACTTTGTGGTAAATCTCTCTAGTTTAATTTGTACACAATATTTTCCAGTTTAAGAATTTCTTTGGGAATTTTTCAAAATAATATCGTCCCAGGGAAATATTTCACATCCATTCATCCAAGGAGTTATAGAAACAGGCTGATATCAGCTTGATGAAGTTATTTTTAATCTTCAAAAGTTTATAAATACGTTAATGCTGTTCAATGAAATATCTTCAACTTAATGTCATCTGATTATAACCTGAAACAGAAAGATAATATATGACATAAAGGACAATGAAGTGTTAGAACAGACAAAAAACAGAATATATTGAGAGAGAGAGAGAGAGTGTGTGTGTGTGTGTGTAGAAATGGATGAGGACGATCGGTGTGCACCTTCAAAAGAAGACACTACTTGCCACAATCTCACATTCTGTAGAACATCATTATTGTCTATTTTTTCATGTCTTTATTCACAAGTCAGATGGAATTTGTTGAGGCAGATTTTCTATTCCAAGCAAGTTAATATTTCCTCATGGCCTGACATGTTTTAATGGAAGATTGGAAACAAAGGACACTGCTTGTATGATGGTGACATGAACACACACACACATACATATATATATAAGAGCTTCTTTCAGTTTCTCTCAAAATCCACTCACAAGGCTTTGGTTGTCCCAGGGCTATAGTAGAAGACACTTGCCCAAAGTACCACACAGTGGGACTAAACCCAAAGTCCTGTGGTTGAGAAAGCGACACAATCAACCAAAGAAACATATCTACACTATACTAGATACAAAGTAGAGGATTTCATTCGGCTCAAACCTTGGTTTTTAAATTACGAAAAAATATTGATCAGGGCGTACCAGGATGTGACCCATGTAGTGATACCTACTGGGTATCCCCTACCGTAGTTGTACTAAAACCAAATGGAAATGTACGTATTGTGATGATTATAAAGCAGAGACTAACCACAATGACTGTCCTATACCACATATCTGTAGAAGTGGTATAAAAACAATAACGATTCAATACCAGAAAACAATACCATCTGAAAACAGCACTGCTAGAAATGAGTCTGAAACTTTGGCTAATGCAGACCAAATCATGTCTAAACTTGAACTATTTGATAAAATGGAGAAGGTGGCAAAGTGGTAACGGTACCCGGCTCTCCTTGTATAAGAAGCACTTGCGATGGGAACGTAGAACAACAAATGCATCAACAGTACCAAACATATAGTGAAGGAACCCTATGAAGATATTGGTTTTATAGCAAGGTGCGAAACCGTTAACTACAAATAATGTATATTGCAAATATATCTTTGGCATGTTAATAATGGGTGTATTTGCACGTGACCGAGTTTATTTAAAGTGGCTATTTATTCCATAATAAATTCTGCATGACGCGAGACTATATTTTCTAAAGGACGACACTCGGAATAAAAAGCAAGAGTAAATAATATGCATAGAAATAAGAAAGGAGAAAGGGGTGAAAAAATTAGAATATATTTCCTGAAAACTGGATTGACTCCATAGTTTAAATGAAGGGAGATCGAAGAAATGTAAATACGAACAGATAACAGAAAACATGATCTTGTAGGGAGCAGAAATGGTGTAGTTGAAGTAGAAATGTAAATATAAAAGAGAGATTTGTATACAAGAAATGTGTAAAATCTATATAAATGATACTTGCATAACAATGTAGTTATAAGATGAAATAATGAGAGATGTACTGAAGTAGTGAAACTTGAAATTGATGAGGACAGATTGATTCAATTACTTCTTACATGATATTTCTATTGTCGTCTTCTGGTTAACGAACAATTCTTCAAATTAATTACTAACACAGTGTAAATATGTTTAACAAAGGAATAATATATCTAAAATGTTTATAGATTTAAAGAGGGCGATATACCGGAAGTGGCATTGTTCGTATTGGAAGATCTCGTCTCTAATCATTAGAGAGCGCTTCACAAATTTCTTTTATTTATGGTTTATTTAGAGGAGGAAAGGTAAACCTTATTATACATGGAAGACTTGTGGATGAATGAGAGTAATTTATCGGACGAAAGACCTGGACTGAATGCTTTCAGCACTATGGGCCCCGCTGAAGATTCTAAAATAATTAGATGATGTGTGACGGATTAACCAGTCTCTCCGACTTCTGCAGTTTCAGTGTTGAGAAGTAAATAATTAACAAAGACGAGAATTTACATATAAATAAATAGTACGGTAAAGAACATTTATGTAGTATGAGACTTCGAGGTACAGCTAAGCCAACATTCTGCTCCAAGTTGAACCTTCAGTATCTATTGCTATTTATTGCATAAGTGTTCTTTACCAAACTGTTTATTTATAAAGGGAAAAGGAAAAGGTTCGGAAATGAAAAGTGAAGCAAAAATATAAAACATTGAAATCTTGAAGAAAATCTTTTTTTCAGAATCGTAATTGCCGTTGTATGTAACAGGAATACTAAGTGTTAAGGTTTTATTTACCCTCGTGTTTGTGGTATGCGCATTAGAGAATACTTTACTATAGTTTTTGCGGGGCATTTCGGCGGACGTTGGAGTCAGGAAGCACCAACAATTGGAATTTCTCCGTTTTCAGATTTTTTTCATGGTGCCCTTGGAAATGCTCTGTACTATCGTTTTAGCCCAAAAAATTTGCGAGAAAATGAATTGTTTTTCATGTTACCATGGCGAGAAAATTTTAATTCCGGTTTCACTATTAAATTCTAAGCATTTCTGAAGTATATACTCTGTAGCAAATACTGTTTCAATTGCAGGAAGATTTATTAGTTCAATATGGATATTCCAATGCTATCTGTTACTTCTAGATCAAGCCCATTATAGATTATTTCAAAGGAATACTTTCTAAAAAGAAAAGATGTATCTGTAATACATTTATAAGACTCATTAAATCCCAGAAGAGTAATGACGGATATTTATGGAAGTGCCCAGCTTGTCGGAAAACCAAATCAATCAGGAGCAACACGTTCATGGACAAATCTAGATTAACCCTGACAACCATTTTCCGTAGGCACTCTCGTAACTGCAAATGTAAGCCAGGTTGGAATATCACGAGAGACAGCTATTCAATGGTATGCATTTTGTAGAGAAATTTGTTCTGCTTAGTTACTGAAAGACAAAAAAAATTAGGTGAAGGGCATGAAGTGCGAATTGATGAATCCCTCATGTTTAAAAGGAAATTTAATGTAGGTCGGATTAAAGAAAAAAGTTGGGCTATTGTTTTTTTATGATAATACTATAATTTAAAAAAAAGGTCTTTTGCAGCACGTGCTGAAACATTACAAAAAGCTGTACAAGAAAACGTTTTGCTAGGGACCACTGTATACAGATGAATGGGTGAGATATAAACATTTAACAGCTTTAGGTTATAACCATTAGACTGTGAATCACTCGAAATTTTGGCGAACCAGGTACAGATGTTTGTACAAACCAAATAGAAGCATACTGGTGCCGTATTAAGAGAAAATTAAATTATGGTTAAGTAGGAGTCATGTTTAGAGATAAGTTGAAAGCCAGTACGTTCATAGAAAACTTTTATGCATATAAGAAATATACCCACAGTGAATGTAAGCAAGTACGTAAAATCATTTTTTAGCGAAAAAACGATAGTCCAGAGCATATTATTTACAAGGGCAACGTGAAAAAGAAAATCAGAAAAATCCCATGATTATGAGATAAAGAATGCAAAAAGGGCGGTTTAGTTGTTTTAGCAGATTGTTTAATATTTTTCTCCATAAACACATTTGAGTAATGGAAAAAGATTTAACAAAAAAAATATATAGAGGCCATGTAATCATGTTAAGAAATTTTTTTATTTTGACAAAAAAAAATCTGAAAAATCCCCGTCAAAACGGAGAAATTTACAAAATCGGTCACGGAGAGAGAGGTCCTTCATTTTTCGCAAATTGTTTGGCGATCTTTCGTCTTTGGTATTCCGTAATAAATTTTGATTTATTTACTTTTATTTTCATGGCGTGTGTAAGCCGTTACGATAAAAAAAAAACGAGAATAGATATTTTGTTTGTAATAAAATGTTAATTTTAACTGTGTGTGGTAGTAATAACAAGATGTGTGTAAGTGGCTAAGGTTCGTTCTTCACGTAAGTAGTGGGCTGTTACAAACAAAATATCATCTATTCTCGTTTTCTTATCGGAACGGCTTACACACGCCATGAAAATAAAAGTAAATAAAT
>JAOPUL010006364.1:18884417-18899456 GCA_027564515.1 Octopus rubescens | reverse complement strand
AGTGTCTATCACAATATCAATTTCTTTTAACATAAATTATAAATTTACCCTCAACTACATAAAAACTGTTTTCATAGTATAAAATCTTGAAAACCTAAAAAAAATACTCTGTCGCGTTTTTCCAAACAAAAAATCGATATAAGCGTCGCCTACTAATTAATATTTTCATTAGCACTTTCCCATCTGATAATTCTTATATCTATCCTCACCTATATATATCAATTTTTCATATCATAGCGTCCTTTATTACTCGGTCCTTTTCACTGGCTGATTTATAAGTACAGAGAGATATTTATTAATATACTAACCACATAATGCCTCCAGGAAAAAGAGCAAAAATAGGTCGAAAAATGAATGCAGCAAAGAAATTCAAACGTTGGCAAGCAAACGAATCAACAGAGGATGCTGCAAGAAGGCAATCTCTAAATGCCATTAGAGGACGGCTTCAGCCAGATGCCTGGAGAGTGAAGAGCAGCGTTGTAATAGTTTAGCGCGGATTGCTTCTTTAGTTGCTTCAACACGGTCTTCACAAAACCATGAACAACGTGCGGTTCGCCTAACAAGAAATGCTGCAGCAACTGCTGCTACCCGAACTGAGGAGACTGGGGAACAACGTGCAGATCGCCAATCTAGGGATGCTGCAGCAACTGCTGCTGCACGAGCTGAGGAGACTGCAGACAATCGAATTCAGTGGTTGGCTGCTAACATTCAGCGAAGAGAAGCTCAACGTGCTTTCTCAAGGCGTTGGTCATTGAAGGCATTCCATTATGAACCCAATGTTAATTACAGTAGTCACACTGACATTAGAATTGGCAGTATGTCCTCTACATGCCAATTTTGCAGCGCCAAAAAGTGGCCAGGAGAAACCCTAGGTATGTGCTGTTCCAATGGGAAAGTTCGATTGGCTTCTCTTGCGGAACCACCACCGCCATTGAAAAACCTACTTTCAGGCACAGACTCATTGCCTAAGCATTTTCTGGACAACATCCGTAGGTACAATTGTGCCTATCAAATGACTTCATCTGGCCCCGAAAAGACTGCAGTTCCCTTTGCGTATCAGCTTTGCAATATCCATCAACAAATCCCAGGTGCAAACATTGTCTGTTGTGGGCCTTCACTTAGAAGAGCCGTGTTTCTCCCATGGACAATTGTATGTTGGCTGCTCACGTGTTGGTTGCAGAAATAACCTATTTGCCTTTGCACCACAAGGTTTAACAAAAAACATTGTCTACCACGAAGTCTTATAATGGTCGGTGGATTTAACTGTGCATTGACTTCTCTGTACGCATATTGCAGTATGTGGAACAAGGCGAAGAATCAGGTAACCCTACTATTTCTCCATGAAGGCCCTCTTTAGGGTCACCCTCCTTGCCGCTGGCAAACAGTAGCGAGAACTCGAAGGCTTGTTGTCAGTTAACTTTCACTTAATATGTGGTAAGCAAAAGATACTACACATATTCAGTTGCTCTCGCATAGGCCCTGTATTGACTCCTCCACATGAATATTACTGCAAATGGAACAAAGCACAACATCAGATAACCGTACTATTTCTCCATGATGGTCACCGCTGGCAAGCAGTAGCGAGAACTTGAGGGCCTGTTGTCAGGTAAATTTCAATAATTGATTTCGCTTAGACTCTGTAATGTCTTCTCAATACGGATGTTATTGCCCGATAGATGCAGTGAACCAGGTACATGCTGTATTGTGACATGAGGATCCTTTTTAGACAACCACCACGGAGATTTTTCACACATTCCTTATGGCTAACACCAATACTATTGAAAGTAATGGTGAACGAATGAAGTCGGTTTTTAGAACCAACACCTCATCCGTTAGCAAACTAGTGATTTTGTTTTGCTTTCACCAATACCTGTATTTTTCCTCACATCAGTAATCTGTCTGTCTTTTTTGCATTATGAACGTATTCTGTTCTATTCGCTGAGTCTTTAAAGGTGCCGTTAAAAATCCTTTTAAAGTTGACATACAGAAGCAATCACAATTTAAAATAGACAGTCCGAGAAACGCCGGGTATGTCTGCTAGTGTAAAATAAAAGTGCAATTCTCAGCGATCTGGTTCTACAGAAACCGTAGTGGTGGGCACAGAGAAAGGAGATAAGGTGCAGGTGATGAAAGAGATAATTGTTTACAAGTGTTTTCTTTACATTTGAGCTGATGGAAGTCACGTTGATATTACAGTAGAAACAGTGAGGTGGGTAAGATTATATAGACTGTCTTTATTGAAATAGAAAAAAATTAACATACTTTCCTCGACTGGGACAGATCTTGTAGAGAGGTAAAGATGAAAATAAAGTCTAGACATGTCCGCAGTTGTCTGCTAAACTTGTTGGGGAAAATTATAGGCCTTTAATGTGTTGTTTTCGTTTTCCTCATTGCATATTAAATTCTTATTAACTTTCATGTGCTCCACTCTTTAAATATATTAACACGTACATACGAATTTATTTTCATGCAGAAAGTGTTTGAATTAGTATTTAAGTAATTCTACTTTCCCCACTTCAATAAATGTACAATTTTCGGTTAATATCTAGTTTAGCACCCGGTGACAAAATCCAAAAAAAAAAAAAAAAAGAAGTGTAATAGGTGTAAAATAATGTGTAGTTAACGAATAGGAAAAAAAAAAAATGAACGCTGACGAACATGGAAGGGGGGGAGAGACGATTCGGAACATTCACATCGGGAATGTTCCAAGTCCTCTCATCAGTCCCTCGTTCGTCAGCGTGAATTGTTTTCTTCAGTTTCGTTTAATACACATAATTTTACACCTATTACATTTGATAAATAAAACACCGACAAACGGAGGGGGTGGTGAGAGGACTCGGAACATTCACACGATCAAAATTACAGGGTCCAGTACCCGGTAACAAAAACGAAAAAAAAAAAATAGTGTAATAGGTGTAAAATAATGTGTACTTAACGAATAGGAAAAAAAAAATTGAACGCTGACAAACAGGGAGGTGGGGAGGAGAGGACTCGGAACATTCACACGATCAAAATCACAGGTTCCGAAACTATCTAGTTTAGGACCCAGTCACAAAAACGATAAAAGTCCTTCAGACTTTTTTTGGAACCATGTGAAGTGGAGAAGACCAATTACTGCTGGAAGGTTGAATTATTCCAAGGTCCAACATATGACTAAATTTGTCCTTAGCTATTTTAAGCTGGTCCATGGTGAGACGCCTAGGTTGAGATGAAACAAGAAGTCTCTTAGTGATAATAAATATGATGTGTAACAGAGTGTATCAGACTCTCATTGTTAAAAACAGGGCAAGTGTTGCCTGGAAATTTCTTAAGGATCGTATGATAACGACTAGATGTAGAGAGTACAAAGAAAAGTGAACTGACTGTAGTAGGTTTACTGTACATACCATACACAGACAATTCTGTTTCTGAATCTATCAGTCGCTTGTTTCAAATCTACAAGAACACCAAAATGATGCAGGAAGTTGGCACCAAGGATAGGATATTGAAGATCAGCAATTATATAAATCCACTTGAAGTGACGCCTCAAATTAAGATCCAGAGTTATAAATTTCTCACCGTAAATGGAAATAGGAAAATGGTTAACAGCTTGTAATGTAATAGCTGATAGTTTCTGTGAAGGCGACATTGAAAGGCTGCTCAGAGATGTAGTCGCACTTAATCTCTGTTGACACCGTTTTCCCACGTGTGAGTAGATGGCTTGAAAGGACAATACACTTGTGTGCATGAACACCAAAGTGATTATGATACCAGCAAAGCAATGCAGGACTGGAAAAACGCTTTCTAGAAATTTTTAACAAATGGAAGATCCAAGGGGGATGACTGAATGTAGATTGTATTGTTTGTAGGCTGTGATTAAATAAGTCAGTCAAATCTTATTCTTGTTAATATATATTGTTATTTCAGGTCCTTCAAAACATAAAAGGTATGAATGACTCAGTGGAACCTTTTATGCCGTGTTGTTTTCTAGTGAAAGTGGATTAGCCTGTAAGTTCACCCACATGTGGTCGCATGTTGGCGAGTTGCATCAACATGTCTGCGGGACCACATGGTTGCATGTTGGAGAGTTGGCTAACCTACATCTGCCTCATATGAGGGGTTAGTGGCAACTGACTTATTTCGTGCTCTCAAACTTAACTGGTAATTTTGCGCACTGAACCGGTGCGTAAAGGGAAATTAACTGGTATCCCTTGATGCCCTGAGTTCCGAATGATAGGCAAGGAGGGGACTACTCTGAGTCTCTTTTGTAAAATGGCAATTATGTCTCCCATCGTATATCGGATATCCTACAATTTCTCAGGCCACGAGAATTTGAGCGTGTATAATATCTAGAGAATTGCAACTGCTCAAGCTTATCTGTTAACGTCTGAATTCTATTTTCGGTCGTTTTATGGAGCAATGCTAACTCAGAGGAAATTGAAGATACGAATAGGACAGGTGGAGTCACCTTTTTTTTTAACACAAATTAGTTGAAATCCCACAAATGAAAGGATATGGAAAGATAAACGTTACTAGCCATTTGTGAACTTAGAAAAGTTCAAGATTAACTTCACTCTGGAAACATTTGAGAGAAGAAAGTTTTCTCAGTGTTGACGGGTGGATTTGACTGCTATTTCGAGCGAGACAAAAGACAAGCTAGTAGTGGTCTCAGTGTTGTAGCATGGAGCAGTAGGGGTTGTGGTGGTAAGAAATGTGTGTTGGCTTTTTGCTCCTCTTGATCTTTCTCGTTATAGTAGTCGTGGAGGGTTATCACTGTTGCGCATGTATCAGTGTCATGTGGTTTGATGTTCAGATAGTAATTGAGCCGAGTTTATCTTAATGGCTCTTGCTGGGTAATTCTGAGTTGAATATGACCAAATGTTACTTGTATCGAGGGTCCCCAATGTCATTTGGGTACTTGATGTTGGAGGAAAATGAAAATGTGTTTCTAGGGCTGCGTGTAAAAATGATTAACACTTATGAACAATTAACAGAAGCTTTATTTACTGCACATAGTGTTTTCGGTGTTGGTCTTTGGAAGATAAATAACAATGATAAATACAAACCAGGAGAGACACACTACTGGGATCTATGGGAATCTAACTGGTATATAGCAATCTGTGGTAGGCCCATCACAATTGGAAAATAATTGTGCTATATTCATGACAACAAAATCTATGTCTTCTAAATTGCCATGAGAATGGAGGTGTCAAGCGGCTGCTTCACATTCTGGAGTTACCGCCAGAGCTCGATGAGAAAGTTGTAGAAAATCGAATCATGCGATAGCTTGGTGCTGATTGGTCGGTTAATTGGCCAATCACGTGAAACGACTGTGGCTTGGTTGTAATGTCTACTTGGCTATCCAGCAATTCGGTTTCAAATCTGCTACATTTCTTTATTTCACAATGGCTTACTAAAAGAAAATATTTTGCCAAAATATCACATCTACAATTTCTGCAATGTACTTTAGATTGGCACTTCACACTATTTAGAAAACGCTGGCATCTTAAGCCATTCCTTTTGGAATATTTGCTGGTACAGCTTTGTTTTTTCTTTGTTCATTATAATATGGGGGGAAGCAAAGCCGTTAACAATTCTTGAGGTTAAAAATACCAATTCAGGATGCAGGGTTGCCAACTTATAAATGGAGAAGTAAAATCTGCAGAAATTCTAAGACTGGGTTCCGATAAATTTGGGGGCATCAAATTTCGCTTTCAATCTTTCATTTAATATCTATTGTTGAAACTACAAATATATATATACAGTACTTAAAAAAAAAAGAAGGGGGGGGAGACCCCGTACTTTCACAGACATACAATCCAAAACAAACACTAAAAAACTAAAGCCTATTTTATAACTGAGTCAAACTAAAAATAAATCAGCCTGTTGCGATAAAAATGTTGTCGCTAATGTCAGGTCGTAGATAGGGCAAATGTATATGTTTTTCTAATTTGTGACAGGTTTACATTAAAAAGTATTAGCAGGGAAGCTCAGGTGCTGTCATGAATTTTTTGCCCTGCCTTGCACCCAGCCAGGGCTGAAAAGATATCAATAAAGTACTCGATAACCTTTTATTTGGAGTATCATGAAAGGGAAAGAAAAAGTTCAACAATAACCAATAGTACTAAAATTTAGCTGTAAAATACTTGGAAACGAGAATAAAATAGAAGTAGAAAAAAAGCCTCTCTTTTTCTATGCTAAAAAATGCTAGATAAATTTTTCAAACTTCTATTTTCACTTCTAAATATTAGATTCAAAATTTTACTGCTAAATGCTTAGAAGAAATGCTAGATCCAACATTTAACATGCTGAATAGGCAACACTACTTATATTACTTTGTCATTTTCCATTTCTCCCTCCTCTTCCATACCATCTCCACAATCACTGTATTTCCATGTTTCATACTTTTGCGTCTTTCTTTATCTGACCTAAGTCCAACTTCTACAACTGTCCTCTCTTCTATATTGTGCTGAATAAACTATGTAGTTAAGTGAGAACTCTTATTGGTACAAGACAAGTGCATAAGTTCATAAAGTGGTTGACAAACAAGCAGAGAGAAGAATGAGAGGTTGTCATGTCAAGGACATGACACTTTCTCTAGAGTTGGAGCCACAACAAAAATGAACCTAGTACACACTCTGTAAATTGGTTTACAGTTAGGAAGAGAATCCTGCTGTAGATACTATGTCAAAATATTAAGTAAGAAGAGCAGCCACATCAAATAAGAACTGACTTGGACCCTGGCAACACATTCAGTTCAAGCCAGCATGGAAAGTAGACAAAATGATGATGATAATGTGGATCAGTGGTACTTGTGCGAGTAAAATTGTGAACAGTCAGTTCATAATTCTGAGAAAACGATTTACTAGATATCACAGTGATATCATTTTTCACCTGTAGGAGTACATTCGTGACAAATTAGATGGGAATTTTCTTGGAATGTTTCAGCACAGATGTCAGTGGTATGCTCTCACCTGTGTGAGTATGCTTGTGAATAACAAAGTCTCCATGTCGATAAAATGTTTTACCACAGATACCACAGTAGTATGCATTTGTACTCATGTAAGAACATTTGTGAACAGTTAACTGATAATTTGTGGAAAATGATTTATCACATATCTCACAATGGTATGGTTTTTCATCCGTGTGAGTTCGTGTGTGACGAGTTAAGTCAAATTTTTTAGTAAATGTTTTACCACAGATAGCACAATGGTGAGGTTTCTCACCTGTGTGAGTAAATTTGTGTATAGTCAATTCACCATTACAAAAGAATGTTTTACCACAGATATCACAGCGGTATGGTTTCTCCCCTGTGTGAGTACGCTTGTGACGAGTTAAGTGAGAACTTCCAGAAAATTTTTTGCCACAGATATCACAGTGATAAGGTTTCTCGCCTGTGTGAGTACGTATGTGATGAACTAAGACAGAATTCTGAGAGAATGTTTTACCACAGATATTACAGTGGTGTAGTTTCTCACTAGTCTGAGTACATTTGTGAATAGTCAATTCATAATTCCGAGAGAATGATTTACCACAGGTATTACAGTGGTATGGTTTCTCACCTGTGTGAGTACGTATGTGTCGAATTAAAGAAGACTTTGTAGAAAATGTTTTACCACAGATATCACAGTGATATGGTTTCTCGCCTGTGTGACTACGTATGTGAAGATTTAATTGAGACTGCTGGCAAAATGTTTTACCACAGATATCACAGTGGAATGGTTTTTCACCTGTGTGAATACGTATGTGACGAGTTATATCATAATTTTTATAAAATATTTTACCACAGATGTCACAGTGAAATGTTTTCTTTCTTGTCTGTGTACATTTGTGAACAGTCAAGTCATCATTACAAGAGAAAATTTTACCACAGATATCACAGAGGCATGGTTTCTCATTTGTGTGAGTACATTTGTGTGATAGTAAAGAACCACACGTAGTAAACTCTTTATCACAAACTTTACAATGGTAAACATTTGAATTTGTATTAAGTAAATTGTCTTCACTGATGTCCTTAATATTTGTGGATGTGTTTGCATTGATGTCACAGTCATATGATTTCATCCGTATATCTTTCTTATTTGGTTGAGGAAAATCATTATTCTCATATTGTATTTCCACATTCTCACACAGTCTCTCTTCCATAATATCATTTGTTCCACACAAAATACAAATTGAATTCCTTCTTTATATTTAATTATTTTTTTTACATTCAATGTTTTATAAAGCAAAGTGACACTGTGATTAAGATGTTGGACTACTGGGCAGGAGTTTATGAAGACACAGATTATTTTTTGTGATAATATAAATTAAAATTTGGAAGTTTTGTAGTTATATCTCATATACATAAACATTTTTCATACACTTTTCAGATAAAAGTCATTCTCTTTAATTATAATTTTTAGATTAAATCCAATCCTGTCAAACATGATATAATTGATCCAGTTTTCAAAATATATCCAGATAACTTATGGCTGATGATGTTTTCTATTAAATTTCTTGAGTTCAACCATACAAAATCAAGCCAGGACAGATATTTCCAATCAACTTCAAAAAAATTCAGTTAAGTTAGATAACTTCTGTCACATGTCATCTTCATGAAGTCATTCTTCAGTCTTTCAGATACTTCATCGATCTGTTGATGTGTCTTCTGTGAGAAATTGTCACATCAATATTAGCAGATAACCTGAAACATAGAGACAGTATAATATATAAGAGACAATTAAAAGTCAACACAAAGGGTGTTAGAGAGAAGATATTTAGTCAGAAATATTGAAAAATAAAACAAAAAGGAATAGAGAGAAAATATCTACAGTGAAAAGATACATAGTAGGGATATATAGATCATCAGCCAGATAGGTCACTTTATATAATTTCATTAAAGATTTTAAAGATGTATACACTTTTTTTTATTGTTCATATTTGGAATGTTAGAAAAGATTCCTTTATTTATTACATGCGGTATGATGGTATGTTTTAACTGTCACCCTCATGAATATGTTGAAGTCATTTTTCTTAGTGTCTTCAATATACACATTTCTTCATATATATCCTACTCTGTCCATGGAGAGATCATGAGTTAGAATGAAGAACAATTCTCTTATAGGTAATGAACCAATTAATCACATATATATATATACACAGTGTATATAAACATACAGTATATCATTCATCATGCATTTAGCATTCGTTTTCCATGCAGGCATGGGTTTGGCAATTTGATTGGAAACTGGCAAGCTGGAGAGCTATACCAGACTCCAGTCCGTTTTGGCTTGGTTTCTATGGCTGGATGCCCTTCCTAACACCAACCACTCCAGAAAGTGTACCGAGTGCCTTTAACGTGTCACTGGCACGAGTGTTTTTAATGCGTCACCGGCACAGGTGTTTGTAACACTTCACAGGCACGGGTGTTTTCAATGCGTCACCGGCATGGGTGTTTTTAACGCATCACCGGCACAGGTGTTTTTAACACATCACCGGCACGGTTGTTTTAAACGCGTCATCAGCACAGGTGTTTTTAGCGCGTCACTGGCACGGGTGTTTTTAACGTGTCACCGACACGGGTGTTTTAAACGCATCACTGGCACGGGTGTTTTTAGCGCGTCACCGGCACGGGTGTTTTTAACATGTCCCTGGCATGGGTGTTTTTAACGCATCCCCAGCATTTAAATTTACTTAAGTTCATCAACATCAGAAGATTGATGTGTTAACCTCTAACAAGATCTAAACTCAAAAGACAGACACAAAACTCAGTATTGTAATGCATTTAGCCCAGCACTGGTACTACTATCCTTAATTCTTTAGCGTTTAAACCAACCATACATATCTGGCCAAAATATTCTACTAGTTTTATGTTCAAAATGGCCAGATCCTGCCTCTCACACCTACCCTTCAATATCATTCTAAAAATAAACAGTAACATCATTGAAATGTTGATGCTACAAGATAATATACGATTAATTGAAAACAATGTGCTAAAGGGTTAACACAGGTTTCATCATGTGGTTGTTTTGAACCTAAAAAGCCAACTGGTGAAAAGGCTGGTGAATGTCACTAGCAATCATTGAATCTATTTGATATGCCATTTTCAACTCAATTTAGATGTTCGTGACATTAATAAAGTAATTAGTTAACATTAATATCCAGGTTGTTCACATGACTGAAAATGGAGATGGTTAAAAAGAAACAAAAAAATACCAAATGGACTGAAATGAAAACTGAACAAAGAATGGCGATTGCAAGAGAAATGGCTTAGTGGTTAGGGCATTCAGCTCATGATCCTAAGGTAGTGAGTTCAATACCCAGTGGTGCATTGTGTCCTTAAGCAAGACACTTTATTTCACATTGCTCCAGTCCATTCAGCTGGCAAAAACGAGTTGTACCTGTAATTCAAACGGGCCAGACTTGTCACATTCTGTGTCACACTGAATCTCCCTGAGAACTACGTTAAGAGTATGCGTGTCTGTGGAGTGCTCAGCCATTTGCACGTTAATTTCATGAGCAGGCTGCTCCGTTGATCAGATCAGCGGAACACTAGTCATCGTAACCAATGGAGTACCAATAAAAGAATGAGGAGTGATGATATCAAAGTAAATAACTCAGAGTAGTCACATATCTTCAATATCAATTGATCATCAGTATTACCTTAATATTAAGTTTTTTTACTTAGACAAGGAACAGTTGGGTCTGTCATGTGTCACAGTCTCTGTTTTATTCTTGTTATTGTCAGTAAGTCAATGGGGGGGATACACCATATTTCACTCTGATTTGGCTTGGTTTCTACGGCTGGATGCCCTTCCTAACACCAACCACATTACAGTGTGTGCTGGGTGCTTTTAACATTTCACCAGCACCGGACTCATTGCTAACGCATTTACATGGCACCGACATGAGTGTTTTTACGTGGCACCCAACAGACGGACATATTGAGCCGGAATGAATGGAACCGGCTGCTTCTTAGCAACATGACTCTAGATGCGGCCGCTTCATAGCACAAGACTCTCGATGCGGCCGCTTCCAGCAACAGGACTCTCGATGTGGCCACTTCCATCAACAGGGCTCTTGATGCTGCCACTTCCAGCTGCTTCCATCAACAGAACTCTCGATGCGGCCACTCATCATCATCATCCTCCTTTAACATATACACACAGTTTTTGTGTAGTTATGTTCCTTTATATCAAAAAGGTAACTTAGCCAATTAGTAAACAGATATCGATAAAATAAGTACTAGACTGAATCCACTAAAAGCTGTCAAAGACAGTGCCCCAGCATGGCCACAGTCCAATAACTGAAAGCAGTAGTAAAACAATACATCCATCAACGCACGAGTATATTTAGACATTTGGTGATTAATATATACAATTAAATCTGCAACATCTACCATTATTATGTGTAACTATCTTCGTTAAAAGAGGTCAGCACTGAAGTATTCAAGGCCTATAACTCTATTTGCAATCACAGTAATTAAAAACGTTATTAACTTCTATTACATTCTTGCCAAATATACATTTCATTTTCTTCTAACCTCCTAACCAAGTTTAAGTCATTCTACATAGAATGATATTTAATGACTAAATGCACATACGTACACACACACACATATACATCACTACACATATCCACATATATATATATATATATGTGTGTGTGTGTATTATATATATATATATATATACATATAGCTTGGCACAATATTTTACAGCAAGAAATCACCAAAACATTAAGAGAATTTATAAAAGCATCAATAATAATAAAAGTGCATGTGAGGGTGGTGGTGACAGCAATAAAACAAGGTGGTGGTGGTGGCAGTGACAGTAATAGTAGAAAAAGTGGTGGGAGTGGTGGTAATAGTAGCGGTTAGTAAAGTGGTGGTGGTAGTAGTAGTAAAAGTAAAGGTTGTAGTCGTTGTAGTCGTTTAGCCCCATGCCAGCACTGACTGAACTAACTTTTAATGAAAAGCATTCCTGCCATGACCAACCTATCGTATTAAGAGTAATTCAGACTATTATCAGATTTGTCCATATCTTTTTCAAGATGGTAGAGTATGATTTGAAGGCTATTTAGGTGCTATTTCTAGTAGGCCAAGTGGCTATGTAAAGGCTCATTTATTGGCTTTTTGTATCGATTGTAGTGGGCTTTGATTGTTGTAGGGGTGTATGTAGTAACAGTAGTAATAGTAATGGTAGTTATTCAACCCTGGTCAATACTAATCAAGAAAATCAATAATCAATGATGTTCCAGCCATTATTATTCTGTTATTCGAATAACAGGCAAGTTGGTGGAATCATCAGCACTTCAGGCTAAATGCTTAGCGGCATTTTGGCCGTCTTTACGTTCTAAGTTCAAATTCCGCTGAGCTCAACTTTGTCGTTTGTAATTTTAGGGTTGATAACATAAGTACCAGTTGACCACTGGGGGTCCATGTAATCGACTTTGGCCCTCCCCAAAAATTACTGGCCTTGTGCCAACATTTGAAGCAATTATTATTTTGTTATTCCCAGGGTGGTAAGATTGCCAGAATCATTAGTAATGGAAAGAGGAAAATACTTGTGGTGGCATTTGTCCTTGCTCTGTACGTTCTGAGTTCAAATCCCGCCACGGTCAACTGTGCTCTTCATCGTTTCCAGGTCGATAAAATAAAGTACCAATCAAATACTGAGGCCCTTATAATTACTGGCTTTGTACCTAAATTAGAAACAATTATTATTCTATCATTCCTCTAGACAGGGGATCTGGTCAAATTATATCATTGATCTCTTCATAGAATCATTGATGACTTGTTGATCCCACTCCATTTGCCCCCACTATCATAATTTCTAAAATGAAACTAAAAAGTATAATTAATAAAGAATTTCTTAATTTAAAAACAATAATTCCATCATTCTTTTGTGTCATTAATGCCTTTTAATATTTTAAGAAATTTAATAAAAAAATATTTAACAAAATTGATAAAAAGAAACATTCAGTGCCGGTGACACTTTAAAAACACTCATGCCAGTGACACATTAAAAGCACCCGGTACATTCTCTGGAGTGGTTGGTGTTAGGAAGGACATCCAGCTGTAAAAACCAAGCCAAATCAGACTTGAACCTTGTGCAGCCCCACGGCTTGTCAGCTCTGATCAAACCGTCCAATCCATACCAGCATGAAAATAGACGTTAAAGTAGGATGATGATGATGATGATGATTTGGCAGGAAATGAATGAGTTTTAACCCTAAATTACGATATTCTTCAAGATTCAGTTCACTAATTATTCAGCCCCATTGGTCGGATTTCGTACCCAACCAACGACTTAACTCAGAAACTGGGATGCATCCTGTTAATTGTATGATTCAGGAGTGCCATCTCAGACTGTTTGGCCACATTGCTTGATTTTCAGAGTTAGACGCTGCTTACCAAGATCCTCTTCACTGAGGATCTGTCTAGGTTGATGATCGACTACATTCTACACGATCATAGCCGATGAGCAGGTATCTCATGGAGTTGGGGGATGACTGGGACCCTGCTCTATGGGTCACCCAGGAAGACCCAGGAATATACTGACAAATGGGGAATGCAGCACCATGCTGCAACAGCACATGCTTCCCACACCTGACCTGAATGCTCAAAAGTATTTCAGGTGTTTATAGCCACAAAGACCACCCCCAGGAGGCAATATTGATCACTTTGTTGAATCTTACTTTAGACACTGCATCTCAGACAACAACAGCCAATGGGTAATCCTTTTAAAATAGCAAGGGTTATTATTTGGCTGCTATTTCCATTAGATCAAGTAACTTCATAAAGGTTTCCACCTTGGCTCATAATAGTATGTGTATGAATGGTAGCAACTGAACATATTATATAATACTGTAATCATCATCATTTTAAAGTCCATGTCATGCTAGGACGGACAGACAAGTCCATGTCATGCTAGGATGGACAGACAAGTCCATGTCATGCTAGGACGGACAGACAAGTCCATGTCATGCTGGGTTGGACAGATGAGTCACTTCCTATTCTCTTGAGTCAATTCTTATTCAGAGTTACTGTCATCCTAAACAGGCTTGGTGGGGTGGGGTTGGGGGCACACCTGACTCACACCCTTAAATTTTTAGCTTAGTACCTATGGCAAGATGCCCTTCCTACCACCAACAACTTTGCAAAGAATACCGGATGCATTTCATTATAGTACTAGTACGAAGAAGTAAAAGGTCCTCTTGAACTATACATCATCGATACTCCGCCCCAACCACTTTACCACTGGGTGCATTCTTTTGTAACACTAGCATTAGTATGCTTGTACTTCACAAAATAAAAGAATCCTCATTAGGTTATGTTTGCTCCGTTCATAATAACAGCAGCAGTGAAGTAGTTGCAGCAACAGCAGCAGTTTCCTTCACTAAATGCCCTGTCATGCAAACACTCCTGAGAATAGAATCCTGTGGCTTTAAATATGATTAAATTTCTCAAATTATCATTAAAATATTAAATGCAGAAAGGAAAGGAGTAAATTTAAGGAGCATCTTGCAATTCATTAATAATAAAATAGTTACAAGATTTTTTTTTCTATTTATTATTGTTATTATTTATTTATTGGTGCCTATTCTCTCAATTCTATGTTATCAGGAACATTCTTCCATTCTTCCTGTTAGCAAAAAGAAATTCATTTGAAGACTTGGAACTGATCTCATCAAGATATTGCTAAGAGCAATCAACAAATATGATTTAAATTAATGCAGTGTATTTTTAAATTTAAAAACTGAAATATAAAGTTGTTCATTTTTATCTTATTTTAATTTACAGAAATTAAATGTGGAATTATGTAAATACTTTGTTAATAATATTCCTTCAGAACTTTTATAATATCACTTTCAAAACCTGATATAAACCGAGGATTTAATGAATGAAATCTCAAAAATATTAGTAGAAATAAGCTCCCTTATAAATGCTTTGTTCAAATTCCTCATGAAAGATAACAGAGCCAATAGCGTTTACATATGACTAATAATGGTTTCTGATTTAGGCACAAGGCCAGCCATTTTGGGGGAGGGGATTAATCGATTACATCGACCCCAGTG
>JAOPUL010006364.1:18822305-18861373 GCA_027564515.1 Octopus rubescens | reverse complement strand
AATAGACTGGAGTCTGGTGCAGCTCCCCAGCTTGCCAGTTTCCAGTCAAAACCGTCTAACCCATGCATGCATGGAAATACAAACGTTAAAGGATGATGATGATGATGATATGGGCTTCTTTCAGTTTTCATCTACAAGATCCACTCACAAGGTTTCTACTAATTAAATAATTAATGATTACTATATGCTATATCCAAAGATTTTTGCTATTACTTCATTTATAAATTTATTATAATGTAAAGAGCTAGAAGAAATTCCACAAAACATTTTTTCTGACATACAAATGATTCTAATAGCCAACTGCTTTATGGTTATATATAATCTGTTCATATTTTGGTACAAGACCAGCAGTTTTGAGGAAGGTGGGGGAAGTTGATTACATCGAAGACACCCCCACCCACAGTACTCATTTTATTGACCTTGAAAGGATGAAAATCAAAGTTGATCTTGGCAGCATTTAAACTCAGAATGTAAAGAGCTAGAAGAAATACCACTAAACATTTTCTCCAGCATGGTATCAACTCTGCCAGCTAAAAAGTAAAATAAGATTTTATAAAGAAGCATGGTAATCAAACAGTATATTTTATTTTGTCTGAAATATACTCTTCTTACTTTAAACAAAATTTTCCGTAATTAACACAAGATATGTTTGATGATGCAGGTAAAGATAATTTGGAACAAACCAAACTCAAACGAGATAACAGCTGATGTTGAGATTAGAGTTGATTAAACACTGAGTTTCTATTTGTAATCAGAAATAGTACACTGGAAAAACAAAAGATTTTATGTAGTTAAGAAGTTTGCTTCCTTATCACATGGTTTTGGGCTCAGTCCCACTGCATGGGAGCTTGGGGCAAGTGTTTTTTACTATAGCTCTGGGCTGATCAAAGCTTTGTGAGTGAATTTACTAGATAGAAACCCATTGTGAGTGCATGTGTGAATATGTACGAGTGTGAGACAATGCTAAACCTTTAAAACAAAGATCCAATCCATCCAAGTTTCCATCTACACAATCTCACTCAAAGTATGGATTGACCTGAATTTATAGAAAATGACACTTGCCTAAGATACTAAGCAGCAGAATTTAAATTGGGACCTCATGGTCGTGAAGCAAACTTCTTAACCATTTGGCCATATTGCACCTACAAATTAACCATTCAGCTTCATGTATATCGATTCATGGGATGCACACAGAACAGCAAAAATCCAAATAATCTAACCATTCTTAATATGGCAGATTTTAATGTGAATATCTGATCTCAATTATATTTTACAAATTTGCTGTTCTGAGTATTTCGTACAAATATAAAAAGAAAAAATCCGTTTTGATCCTCCCCTCTGACTCTACAAATCCAGGTACAATGACTTCCCAGACATTGGTGGTCCAGAACATCTTATAATCCAAACTAATTTACTAGCAGGAACTTCAAATAACCGCGGTCGCCAGACTAGTTTATTGGTAACTTGCACAGTACACAATTAATAACCTTGTATCACTTTCACTAATGTCTAGGAGCCTGTATTTCATTTAATTGTTCAAGTAAATTTGATATTTGTTTAATTTAGATAATGTTGACAAGGCTGACCACCCCTGGTTTGGAAAAACCAGTAATCCAGAAGGGCTTTGGAACCAAAGGTTCCAGTCAGTCGATGTTGTGCCTGTTTAAAATCATTTTACAGATTAGCACTAAAGTAGTGGCGTGAGCTAAGTAAAAGGAAGAGTTAATGCCCCTGATATGCTATCGTACATTTCTCCGCTCCACCCTCGATCGGTATCACGGGTATTAGATATGAGATAATACTTATGTAGAGAAGTCTATAGTAATTAGTGGCACTAAGGATATTGATGGTGGTTTTATGATTTTGTTGTCGATATTTCAAAATCATAGGTTGTATCATCTTCCTTCCTTTAACGTCCGTTTTTCATACTGGCATCATCATCATCATCCTTTAACGTCCGTTTCCCATGCAAGCATGGGTTGGACGGTTTGACTGGAGCTGGCAAGCCAGAGCTAACACCATGCACCCGTCTGGTTTGGCTTGGTTTCTACAGCTGGATGCCCTTCCTACCGCCAACCACATTTACACAGAGTGATTATATTTTGTATATTGCAGTTGTGAACCATGATATTCTGAATGTGTCTTCTGCTAGAACATGTCTGACTGGTAGTGTGTAAAGATTAAAACAATTCTGGGAGTTAATTTGAAAAGGTCAGTGACGTTAAAATCAGATATTTAATACACACATTTTCTTATAATGGACACATTATAAATGCAAGGACTAGTACAAACATTTATTAAGGAAGGTGTAAAATGCATAAACATACCTACCAGTCCCCTCAATATGATACACCCTGTATATGTGATCAATATGGAAGAGCACTTTTGAAAGGAATCCAAGCAATAACAGGAGAACAATTGTTTTAAGGATTGTGTATGTTTCAGTGGTGTTGAGAAGCTACTTTGAAAAGGAAATGATTTCTTGCCAATTTTTAAAACTACAATAGAATTGATAGTTATATTAATATCAATAACTGATTATGAGGTTGTTATATTGGTAGAAAGTCATATATAAGATATATTATATCTCTTGGAATTGATTGAGAAATTAGCTGAGGAAACAAACAACTAAAGTTTGGGTCAAGTGAAGTAATCTATTATGGTGTAGATATGTATTTGTATTTTCAAGTTAACTATTCATTGTTTCTTATGTCTTATGTTGTCCTTTTATTTCAGGTTATCAGATGACAATAAGATAATATTTCACTGAAGATGATCAACATATTTATCAACTTTTGAGGACTAAAAATAACCTCAAGTTGATGTCAGCCTGCTTCTGCAACATTTGGTTGAATGGATGAAATATCTCCTTGGAATTGAAATTATTTTACAAAAGTTCCAAAACATACTTACTGGAGTTGTTCTTAAGATGTTTTTGATACCAGATTGTTTTGCAATAAATCCACTAGAATTTTTTGTTAAAATCCTTGAAATTTGACGAATCCCACCATACATAGAAAGTATTGATTGTAAGAGAAAGTTATGGCTGAGAAAATATAGTCTGAAAATATTGATTCATCAAATGTTACGAATGAAAATACAGAAGAGAAATCACATCCTTGTGGTAAATGTTGTAAGTTATTCACAAGAGATAATTTAATTCAACAGAAATTAACTCACTTAGTCTCTAAGTTGTATCACTATCAGGTTTTGTGGTATAGCATTCACTACAAGCAATTTATCTTATAAACTTATTCATATAGGAGAGATACCAAATCACTACAATATCTGGTAAAACATTTTCTACAAAGAGTATTTTATTATCTCACATTCATGTTCACACAGAAATGATACCAGTAATATTTGTGGTAAAACCTTCTCCCAGTGGTACTTTGGATCAACATATACATATTTACACAGCTGAAAGACCATATCATTGTGATAAATCATTCTCTTAAAATAGTTTATATCATACTTATTTATGCAGGTGAAAAACAATATCAATGTGATATATGTGATAAAACATTTTCTTTGAAGGATTAGTTGTTTTTCCACATACGTACTCACACAATAGAAAGACCATATCACTGTTATATTTATAAAACATTCTCCCACAGTGGCAGTTTAGATCAACACAGATGTACTCTTACAGGGTAAAAACTATATTGCTCTGACATAAACAATGAAACATTTTCTAGGAGTGATAGTTTAACTCAATGCAGGTGTATCCACACAGGACAGAAACCAGAGGTGTGTGATATCTGTGGTAAAATATTTTATGCAAATAACATTTTATAGTAAATAAATTATTTATGTATAAAAGTGTTATGGATTTTACTATAATGCATATCAATGATTTAAAGTCCATTATTCCATACTGTTAGTCTAAGATATTATTGCATCTTTTAAGCACTTTACCAGCTGAATATTTCAGGGATGCTAACTGTTCTTGTACACCAAGAGCTTTTGAAGTGCTAGTCACCTGTCTGCCAACAAGAATACCCCTACATACTTTGTCTACCATTGTTTTGACTAAAATTTTCTTCAGATTAACAAGTGTTTTATTTTTAACTGAAACCTCGTCTCATTAGAAATATATTTACCTGTGGTTCTACATCTTATCCAAGCTGACATTATCCTGTGCTGTCTTGGCTAAAAAAGTCAATCAGTTATTATTTTAGACTTTGACCATCACATTGAGATCTTAATCATTATTCATTAGTCTGAAAGTTCGTGACTGTAAAGTGTTGGTGAGTGAATCATTACCGATCTGTCAAATGGTATTCTATTTGATGTAACTTAGGATGTTTGTGTGTAGAAGCACCACTGTTTTATACATGTGAGCAGTATTACAATGTAGGTCTTACTTTAGCTTTGTAGAGAGTCAGCAACTGACCAAGACTGACATATTTACTAATCTTTAAGAGGAATCCTAAATTTTGTGATGTGATTTTTGCAATGTTATATATGTGGGGTCACCATGAGATGTGTGACTGAGGTTTTGTAGCAACTTAAAAGCTTTAGTTGTGTGTTATGACAAGAAAGGCTGAGGTACAAGATTGTCTCTTTGTGCTGATGAAAGATTCTGGGATACCCAATTGAAGTATGTGGTTGAGATCATTGTTCATGGAGGCCAGAACTGGTGGTTTTGAGGAGAGAGAGTGCTGGCTAGCAGCGGAGCAATGTTAAAGGGTATTAGTTAGGGGATGATGGGCTCTTATGCAGCCTCCCATATATAGGTCTATTGTTGGGTGAGGGAGAAGAGTGATGGAGAATGGTGCAATTGGCATAGGTGGTGGGGAGATGAGAGTAGGAGGGTTCTGAATAATAAGGTGATGAGTAAAGGCAGGGTGAACAGTATTTAGATGGAACATCATCATCCTCATTTAACATCCGTTTTCCATGCTGGCAAGCCAGAGGGCTGTACCAGGTTCCAGTCTGATTTGGCTTGGTTTCTACAGCTGGATGCCTTTCCTAACACCAACCACTTTACAGTATGTGCTGGGTGCTTTAACGTGCCACCAGCACAGGACTCTCGGCGCTAGTGCACTATACATGGCGCCAACACAGGACTCGACGTGGATGCTTTACGTGGCCCTGGGACAGGGCTCTCAACGTGGGTGCTTACTGCAGCACCGTCACAGGACTCTCGACATGGGTGCTTTTGCATAGGACTCTCAATACGGGTGCCTTTTGTGACACCAGGGCTCTTAACTTAGGTGCTTTTTGCACAGGATTCTCCAGGGATATCAGGTGAGAGAGAAGTAAATGTATTGCAGCTCTAAACACTAACCTTGTGTTGTGTTGTCATAGATAGTCAGGTCTTTGGCAGCACAATGTATCACCAATCAGTACAATCCTTTGTCAACTCCTGTGTGAGGCACTGCATCACCAGCTCAGTTTTCAACACTCTACAAAGATCACATCCTATCATCTTCAAAAAGGAGACATTGGCTAATGTAGTTCTAAGGACAAAAACAAATGTGATGTCATGACTGTATCCTGTTGATCATTGATCTTCTCAGTAGGGCTGATCTGTATGTAAATGCCAATGAGACGAATTAACATCACATTAATGATTTACTATTTCATGATGTATTAAGGCAGCAAGCAGGCAGAATCATTAGTGAATCAAGTAAAATAGTTAGAGGCATTTCTTCTTGCACTTTACATTTGGAGTTCAAACTCTGCCAATGTCAACTTTGTCTTTCCTGCTTTCAGGGTCGATAAAATAAATTTAATCACATTACTGGGGTTGATGTAATCAACTTGCTCCTTTCCCTCAAAATTTCTGGCATTGTGCCAAAATTAGAAAGAATTATTTCATTATGTGTTATAACCGTCCAACCCATGCTTGCGTGGAAAAACGGACGTTAAATGATGATGATGATATAAATTATTACATTGATATCAATTTATTTATATTATATAAAAGTGTCTCAAAAATTATTTCAAATACTTGTTCTCTGAGGACCATCAAGAAAATGAAATATTTTTCTTACAATTTATCCACTAGAAACATTCCTGAAAACAAAAAGATATATTTATACTTCATTCATGCCAAATAAATTCCCTAATTGAATTCCAGATCGCATTGTGATCGTTCAACTTGTTATATATATATCAGCCTATCTCCTTCAAAGCATACAATCTTACCCACCACTGGGCTGTAGACATCTTGCATTTGTCAGATTTAGGGGCTAATAGTCCGTGAGGTGTCGATTTAACTCATTTTAGTTGAGTGGACTGGATGGAGCAACGTGAAATGAAATGTCTTAACAAAGGATACAAAGTGCTGCCTGGTTTAGGAATCGACCTCACGGCCTTTCGATTATGAGTCGAACAGTTTAACTACTAAATCACACGAATTCAAATGCACACTCCACTGTCTTTAAAAAAATAAAACCGTACACATTAGACAATATATTCCTAGCTGCACTGTTTGAAATAAAGACAAGGTGATAACGATTGGAATCTTTGTGTATAGGTCTGCAGATCAGGACTGACCTGGTGTTAAATAACATGGAATTGCACCTGAGATAATAGTCCTAGCTACCCCATACCTGAAATAATGATCAAAAAGCGTCTTCGACCTTAAGTCTATTGCATCAGACATTGTAATAAACATCAAGGATGAACATAGATAATTCAATCCTCAATATACAATATCTGAAAATAGATTGAATGAGAACGGCTGGAAGATCTTAACCATGGCTCTCCCTGAGAATCAACCACATCAATTTCACTAGTATCGGCATGCTTACTAAGGTCACACTCCATTCGCTCCCCCAAATCAAATCACTTATTTTGCTTCGCTGATTCTGACATCTCTTTCAAACTGGCCTAAGGCGGACGTCGGAGTCAGAAAGCACCAACGATTGGAATTTCTCCGTTTTGACGGGTATTTCAGGACGCCCCCCACTCCATCATTTTTCGCAATTTTTGGGGGGCTAAAAAGATAGTCCAGAGCATTTCCAAGGGCACCGGGGGAAATAATCTGAAAAATACTCGTCGAAACGGAGCAATTGTTGGTGTGTCCTGACTCCGACGTCCACCGGAAAAGGGTACGGTAGTAGGGAGCAAAAATGTAAGAAATATAAATTTTTTGGGGGAAAAAACAAAATTCAGTATATGAAACACAAGAATACTAAAACAAAAGAAAACACCCCCACCCATTTCTTTTTCTCATGTGGTATTGTACTTTGAGAGACAGCTATTCCAAAATTCTGCAGGTTTTTGTTCACCATATAATTATATTTTTTTGACTTTAAATGCATCACGATTTAACTAAGTTAACACTTCAAAGATTTTCCGGCGGGACTAATAACGCTCTCTAGTGATTAGAGTTACATTTTTCGCAGGCGGTCAATGTCACTTCCGCTATGTCAACCTCACTAAATCTATAAATGTCGAAGACACATTGTTTGTTTACATTTATTTACACTATATTAATTAATGACTAACTAACTTGAGAGACCATATTTTAACAAAAGAAGACAACAGAGACATCCTGTAAAAAGTAGTTGAAAGTTCTGTTTAATCTATCAATGTTCTCATCAATTTCAAGTCTCACTACATTAGCACGCCTCTCATTATTTCATCTTATAAACTACATTGTTATCTTCATTCATATGTAGTTTACACATTTCTTTTACACAAATCACATTTCTACTTCATCTACACCATTTCTGCTGCTTTTAAAATGTTTTCTTAACTCTTCAGTTTTAATTTTCTTCATTTTTTCTAACCTCTCTCTTCATTTAAACTTTATTGGATGACTTCAGAAAGTCTACTACTTTGTCTTATTTGTTAAAATAAATTTTAACAAAAATATTTTCCAGTTTTAATGAATATTTTAAGATATCTTTTAAGACCAAAATTACTTAATAGGAATTTAAATAACGTAATCCCAATGAAAGGACACATTAGAAGTGGCAACAACTGGCATGTTACACAACAAATGACCCAGTCAACACTCACGTCTGAAATATGAATCTGGTAAGTATTTGTTAAAGTTTCAGTTTTAAGTATTTATCCAAATAAAGCCATAGTCATACGTAGTTCTTCATCGCTAGAAGACTTCCATAAGAGCACGAACCGACCTACACCGAAATGCTGCTGTCCATGTCGCATTCTACTGATCACTTGATTATCAAGTCTAGTTACATGAAACGCTACAACATGAATGTTATAAAAATTATTCATTCTTTAATTGTATTCCTATAGCATACCCAATAGTAATACATAGTAATTGCCTCCTCCAGTCGCTGACTAAAAGCAGCAAGTAATTAAAATACTTTCGAAAGAACATAAACCAATAGCTAAAGACTAAATATGGCCCTTCTAACATAGACCTGCTAACTTGGGATTTAAAACTAATTTGTGGACAGTTATGTATTCAAGACTAATATATAGGCACAGGCGCAGCTGTGTGGTATGAAATTTGCCTCCCAAACATGGTTCCAGGTTCAGTCCCACTATAGCCTCAGGCTGACCAAAGCCTTGTAAGTGGATTTGGTAGACAGAAACTGAAAGAAGCCTGTCATATATATATATGTGTGTGTGTGTGTGTGTTTGCCCCCCCCCATCCCTCCCACTGCTTGACAACAGGTGTTGGCGTTTTTATGTCTCTGTAACCTAGCAATTTGGCAAAGAGTCTGATAGAATAAATACCAGGTTTAACAAAAAAATAAGTACTGGGGTCGATTCATTTGACAGAAAATTCTTCAAGGCAGTGTCCCAGCATGGCCGCAGTCTAATGACTGAAACAAGTAAAAGATATATATAACTAGTCCTAGATCATCATCATCATTTTAGCATCTGCTTTTCCCTTTTTGCATGAGTTAACGGAGTTTATTGAAACAGATATTCTATGGCAAGATGCCCATCCTGTTGTCAACCCTTGTTTCCAAACAAAGTAATATTTCCTTGTGGCTAGACGTATTTCATCAGAATATTGGAAATGAATTACACTGGTTGTATGGCAGTGACACTATTTACAACTATCATGCCATGTCAAGACATGGGAACATATAGATATATATCATCATCATCATCATTTGTATGTATATATATATATATAATGGTCTTCTTTCAATATCTGTCTACCAAATCCACTCAAAAGACTTTGGTTGGCATGGGGCTATAATAGAAGACACCTCCTCAAGGTGTCAAGCTGTTGGACTGAACACAAAACCATGTGGTTGGAAAACAAACTTCTTAACCATACAGCTATGCCTGCACCTACAGGTGCTGGCATAACTGCGAATGGAATATGAATGGCTTATGAAAAGTAAACTGGTGAAAGATAATCACGAAGACAGTAGTAATGATGATAACATTGCAGATATGGGTGAAAATATCACCATATACGATATAGGTAAAATATGTGATTTATTCATTATTGGTCTAAATATACATTTATGTGTGAACAAGTGATTACGGCAGGTTATTGAATTAAAGGGAAACTACTTAGATAACACTAGAAGTGTGTGTGTCTTAGTGGTACTTTACCTCTACAGAGTTTTGTTACATCATTAGAGTCCAATTCCATCCTGATAACAATAACAATGTCAACACTAACCTCTTAAGATCATCAACTCAAATGTAATGTATCTTAACTGTATATATATATATGTGTGTGTATGGCTTAGTTTGAACCTGTCTATATTTGAAGTTTTAACTGCATGATTTCTTTAGAAACAAGAAGTACTGTACTAGGATATTCACATACTATATTTATCTCACTATGCTATTTACCAGTTTATTACTCTGCCTTTTTGTCAGGGAAGTATGTGATAAAAAGTAAATAGTAAGAAAACATGCTATGTTTTTCTTCAGCATTGCAGAGATATATCAAGGTTAGCAGACAAAATTTTAACAAAAAATTCAAATAGGATATTTAATAATTCATGCACAGATTTTAGCCCTACAATGTCATGAAATCCCTTATTCAAGAAACAGATAGGGATTAGCAATAAGAAAGGCATCTGGTTATATAACAGTGCCTCAATAATATAATTTTAATATTTTCTGATAATGTTTTGCAAAAGTCACTGATACTGTAACCAGTGGTTATCTAAGATCTTCATTCCAAGATCCAAGCCTGTACTTCTCATTAACTATTTCCACCACACCACTAGATCAAACTGTGTATATGTTTTGACTGTTTCCTGTTATGCTAACTTTAATACTTTATGTATTACATTTTCTTTTCATTGCAGAATATTCTACAACTTTTGGTTGAATGAGTGCGAAATATTTCCTTAGAGTTGTGATTATTTGCAAAGATTCATATATAATTGTGAAGGTTATCTATACAGATTATACATGGAAAATATACTATGATGTTTACTGTTTGAAATTATGCTAATTGAACTTTGCTATTTATTAATTACAAAATTGAATCATAATAAATACAGTTAAAAATATCTTTTTGCTGCAAAGACATCATATAAGAATTTGACAAAGAACCAAATACAGGGCAACTATATAAATTAAAAGAGAAAGTTATGAAAGAGAAAGCACAGCTTGAAAATGTTAAGTCATTTACTCACATACAGGACAATACAGACAACAAATCACATCCTTGTGATACATGTGGGAAGTTATTCACAACAAGAAAGAATTTAATTCAGCATAAGTCAATTCATTCAGTCTCAAAGTTGTACAGTTGTGAAGTTTGTGCTAATAAATTCACTACAAGTAATTTGTTATCTCACCATAAACGTACTCACACAGGGGAGAAACCATACAAATGTGATATCTGTGATAAAACGTTTTCTACTAGGGGCCATTTGTCTACTCACAAACTTATCCACACAGGAGAAAGACCTTACCAATGTGATATCTGTTGTGAGAGATTCACTAGAAACAGTTCATTAACTCGCCATAAATATATTCACACAGGAATAAAACCATATAAATGTGATATCTGTGGTAAAACATTTTCTAGAAATGGTGATTTGTCAGTTCATAAACATATTCACACAGGTGAAAAACCATATCACTGTGATATCTGTGGTAAAAATTTCTCTCAAAATAGTCATTTATCTTCCCACAAACGTATCCACACAGGAAAGAAACCATATCAGTGTGATATCTGTTATGTAATATTTTCTAAAAACATTGATTTGTCTTATCACAAACATATTCACTCATGAGAAAAAACATATCATTGTGATGTTTGCAGTAAAAATTTCTCTGGTAAAGGTGATTTATCTAGCCACAAATGCATTCACACAAAGGAGAAAACATTTCATTGTAGTATCTGTGGTGAAGCATTCATTGATAGTTGTAGTTTATTTACACATAATTGTATACATGCAGGAGAAAGCCCTTACCACTGTGATATCTGATAAAATATTTTCTACAAGGGGGTAATTTGTTTTGCCACATAAGAATTCATACAACAGAGAGGCTATACCACTGTGATATATATGACAAAATATTTTCTATAAATAATTATCTTCCCACAAACTTATTCACACAGGAGAAAAACCATATCACTGTGATATCTGTGGTGAAAAATTCACTAGACAAAGTTCACTAAATCGCCACAAACTTATTCACACAGGAATAAGACCATATAAATGTGACATCTGTGGTAAAACCTTTCCTAAAAATGGTGATTTTATCTTGCCACAAACTTGTTCACACAGGAGATGATAAAAAATCACTGTGATATCTGTGGTAAACATTTTTCTCAAAATAGTAATTTATCTTGCCACAAACTTAGGAAAGAAATCACATCATTGTGATATTTGTAATGAGACATTTTCTAAAATAGTTGATTTGTATAACCACAATTATTTTCAGTCAGGAGAAAGATCATAACACTGTGTTACATGAGGTAAAATATTTTATACAAAAAATCACTATTATCTATGGTAAAACATGCTCTCAAAGATGTCTGTGTGAAGAAAAATCTCTTACTGCAGGAGAAAGGTTATGTTATTGCATTATTTTTTGTAAAGCATATTTAGTCTGAATTACTCTTATTTACACTTAGTTTCCCTAGCAGATACATAATAGTATGTGGAACTCTGTCAAAAGTATTTTCCAGATGACAAATGTAACGTAGAATAATTTGTTCTTACCTGAAATATTTTCTTACAGTTGTGTCTCACAAGAAGTGTACTTACTGTGACTCTACATCATGACACAAATAGAAACTACATCTTATCCCATGTAACATTATTCTGTACTGACTTAGCTGAAAGCTCTAACAACTATTTTCTTTACTTGGCCCATCACATTGAGACTTCTATCATTGTCTACTTCTTGTTGCAGCTACACCCATCATTAGGAAAAACAATTTCTTGCACTAACATATTTCTGTGATATATATTACACCACTATGATACTTATGATACTTTCTCTTCATATGTGGACATCATAAACAAATATTCAGATTACATGAAAAAAATTATATTTACATTAGTTACAACAGAACTCCACTAGATTACAATCTACCTACTAGAACATTCCAATAGTTAACACACTACATTTAGAGTAAACTGTCACCAAAGATGAGAGAATTTGTACAGTTATACAAAATAGAATCTCATTAAAATGAAACCTTAAAATATTACTTTGTATTGTTTATCGTGAAGTCTGAGTTGAACACTCTGTTTAGATCAGGGCTGGGAAACTTGCTGCTTGAAGACAGCATGCAATATTGAAGGCCTGTAGTGGAGTCAGCTATAACGATGTGACACAGTTGTCCTTCAGCTATTTCAGCCAATCAGAGCTGGGCGCGCGTTAACGCGAAAAGGCAGTTTTCTATCAGTTAAGTTAAGTTGCGTCTTGTTTTAGTTAGCTTGTGGACACTGAACAGTGAACATCACCTTTCCACTAACTCACTATAATGTAGTCTTATATTTATTCAACTCGCTATGATTCCAGCACACTTAATATCCTCTCGCTCAGATTAACAGGTCAGCTATTGTTAACAACCAAAAATAAATATCTATATTATATATAAACATGCCTTCTGATATTTATCTCTACACACATACACCTTGTCAAACAATTCACAATCGTTAAATCAGACTCTCTCACCACTTCTAAATTGGTGACCCCCCATCATACAGAATGTAGTGGTCAAGACCATTGGCCCAAGAAACTTTGCAAGACTATGTATATTTTGGACTAGCCATAAGTGCCTGATATTTTTGTGCATTTGTGTAATTTTGCTACTTTTAAAATTATATTCATGCTTTTCTTGCCTGTGTTTTTGCATTTCGCTCTGCATTTTTCCTTTCTTGTTGTGTTGTATTTATTTATATCAACTTGTAGCGGAGTCAGCTTTAGTGATGTGACACAGTTGTGCTGTGGCTATTTCAGCCAATCAGAGCTGGGTGCACATTCACCATCAGTCAGGCTCCAGATATTCTACACCAGGGCACCCACATTCTGCTAAGTCTTCTCCGCAACTCAACTCGCTATGACTCCGGCACAGTTAATATTCTCTCGCTCAGATTAACAGGTTAGCTTTAATTTACCACCAAAAGTAAAACACCTTCTGATATTTATCTCTACACACATACACCTTGTTGAACAATTCACAATCATTAAATCAAAGACTCTCTCACCACTTCTAAAAGCCTTTAACAGCAGGTTTCTAGAAAAAGTCTGGTTATTGTATTAAAAAATGCATTTTTTTTTTTTAATGTAGTCTTATATTTATTCAAATGTTCTGAAATTGTTACAAAAATATCTATAAAACAAAAATTTCCCCTTGAGCTTTTTCAAAAATGTGGAAATTTTATGTGGTATGAAGATACAAAACTGAAATTCTAATATTACTCAGTGCTGCACCAATTATTTCCATGGTGTTTAAAAGGTCGGTTTACATTTTTATCTCTTGCTTAAATATTTATAATTACATTTCCACAATAAATATAATTAGAATGCTTTACCATATTTGTTCTAACACTCTATGCTCTGAGTTCAAACCCGACTAAGGTCAACTTTGCCTTTCATAATCTTGGGGTTAATAATAAAAAAAGTAACAATCCAGGGCAGTGGATTAGTAGAACTGTAAGAAAGTTGGTCTGGAAGCCTCATGGTATTTGTTCCAGTTCTTTGCATTCTGAATTCAAATCCTCCCATGGCCTACACAGATGGTAGACTTTATCTGTTGCATAGTTTAACACTACCTGGTACCTTTGACTAGGTCCAGTTTATTGCAAGTATTCAAGCCAGGTCTCTAGTTTGAAGATACTTTCCTCCCGCCCCACTATCATTCTTTGTGGAGTGGGGGTCATGAGCACTGCTTTCCCTCCTGATAGATATTATATTTAGCAATAATGTTTTCTCAAAGTAGTATATTTTTATTGTATATAGAGTATTTTGGTACTTTTGTATATTTCTAGATTTTACAAAATGTATATTCCATATATGTCCATTGAATATATATATTATACATTTTGTGTGAAGTGCAATCCTGAAGGCTTTTTTTTCTTTTTTCTATCCCATCACACTCCTGTCTTAAACTCTTTCTTCCTTCTCCTTCTACTCTATTCTTTTATATTAACCTATTGACCTTACTGTTCTTATTTGCATACTGGCGTATATAAACATCTTCATTTTTTTTGTGTTGTATATTTGCCAGTTAATGCCAATGAATGGGATCAGTGACATTTGTTCATATAACTAGGTTTTACGCTAACGTAATTGATGTCTGCTAACCTCACAAAACACATGTACATTATATAAAGCATATCAATTATGTTTTCTGTGTTCTTTTCATATTTTCATGTGAGTGTTGGAGTTTTTACATTCCCATAATCTAGCAGTTCAACTACAGAGACCGATAGAATGAGTACCTGACTTTAAAATATTCCTGAGATCATTTTGTTTGACTAAAAGAAACCCCCCAAGTCCATACTCCAGCATGGCCACAATCCAATGACAGAAAAAAGCAAAAGAATATTCCTGTTTACTTTGAAGCTGTAACATTTGGTTTTCATCCTTTGTTGACAGAGACTAAAATATATGGATGTTGGTCAAAATTTCTAACTATGAGTTTTCACTTGTTTGATCAAGTGAACTGTTTGCTCAATGAATTAGCATGTAAAATGACTGAGTATTCCACAGACATGTATACTCTTAATGTAATCCTTAAGTAGAGTCAGTGTGGCACATTGCAACAAGACTGGGCTATTTGAATTACAAGAACAATCCATCTTATCAAAACTTACTGATCCCTTCATACTATCTCCTGTTGAGCCAAGATGTGAGATACTATGTAGCCACTGAACCTATTAAAAATAGTAGTTAAATCTCCTTCAAATTACATCCCAGCTTGAAAGTAAAAGATACTTTGAATAATGTGATTTTAGATACACTATGTTTGTAAATCTAAAAAGACAGGATGTTCACAGTTGGAATGGCTTATGCTCACTGTGCTTCTCGATCAGAGCTAAAGAACAAAAACATTTGCTTTTCCCTAGGTATGACTGAGCAGATATATCAAAATATGTCATACAGCCATAACTGGCCTTTCTTTTTTTTGTATATTAGCATCTAGTGTTTAATGTGCACTTCTGGTTCTTTTTTAAGATGGTCTGATATAAGGGAGATTTGGCTGATGCTTCTATTAAGCAACCATATAAAGATTCCCTTGTGATGCTTGTTGTTAGCTAGGGGCACTTTCTTGTTGACTGAAAAGTGGTTCATATTAGTTAAAGGGGAAACTTCCTTGTTGATTCAAAAGGGGATTTCTTTATTGGCTGAAGCTGAGTTCTCCTTATTGACTGGAGAAACTTGCTTGTTAATGTAAATGAAACTGTTTACAATCTCTTAAAATCCAAATATGTTTGCCTGTCTTGCTTGTACTCAGAACCTATGATGTTCCCAATACTCCACTTCTGAACAAACTGATTCATTACTATCATTTGTTAACTCTACAAGAGTAGAGCATGAGAACATTGGTGTTGAAATCTAGTCATGGCTGAAGAGGTACTTCACTGCTTTGTGTGTATCATAGCCTGTGTTGGAATTAGATCTTTCTCTCTCTGTAGTCATTCAAGTAGGTCATATTGTAAAATCTGTATGTAAAATAGTTTCACCAGAGATGTGAGGAACATTGAAAGTTGGATAAGCCCTAAGACATAATTCAATTTTGAGATGTGACCAAACTTGGAGGTGAAGCAACTAAGAGGTGACCACAAGAATCTGCGTGAAGTGTTCATAACAAGAATGCTCTGAATTATTGAATGGAGTTCACTATGAAAGCCTGGTAATATCTTATTATTCCACTCTCAAAGGAACAGTATACCATGTTTAATACCAAATAAGCTTTGATCCAGCAGACCTATGATCCAAGGTGTTTCAACCATGACTAATGATAGTAGTATAAGAAACTGTCAACACTTCTACAAATGCAGTCATACCAGAAAAGAACACCTCCACATATACATAAATTAAGTGACCCGCTTAGTGCTCATGATGGTTGTAGATACTAATGAAAAATAATGGTTGAAAAAGGTCAAGATGTTATTTCTTTTCATATACAAGTATTTCTATCAAAAACAAAAAAAAATAGAGTTGATAAAAATAACATGAAATTAATGCTAAATTAAAAGGTAGCAGTCTGCAGTTCTTAACTTTCTGTAAGTCTTTCTAAATTTCAGTTTTTTAAAAATAGTTTTCTTATCTTCTATTTCGACATTTATAGATTTCATTGGCCCATTAATTGTCTCAAAACCTTTATTAAATCCCTTTATTAATGTTCTCATTTATAACAACCTTTATCGTGCAAGACAAAGGACTTTTGTAGTCGCTCGAGCGTCTAGAAATGCCAGCCATCTCACACTTAATAAAAAATATATATCATCTTAAGTGTTACTTCTCTGATAAAAAATAGAATTGGATAACTTCATACACGTCACATTAAAGTCAGTGTAGTTTGTTAAAAGTTATCTACTTCAACACAATAAACAGTGATAAGAATTTTAGCAACACAACAACAACAACAAAAGAAAACATCAATTCAACACCAAATGCCTCAATTGATCACACACCACAAGGTTCAACGGAACCTACTGAAGCAAGTCAACACGCTCGCGGCATTACCACAGGCGATAAAATAGAATATCAACTTCCAAAAGAATGTGAAAAAAAGTTTAAGAAATTTTATAGTATATCGACTCGGAACGTTGAAAAGTAAAAGTTGATCTCAATGGGATTTGAATGCAGAAACATGTTGTCCGACCGGCTAACAATTCTACCAATCAACTGTCCTTTATCAAAGCACTGGATCAGGGCTGATTTGGGATTAAACAACAAGAATAAGGAAGGGGGGAAATGTAGCATGCCTGAATATAAGTGGCGAAGTCGAGATGATACTGACGAACGTTAGAGGACGGAAAAATAACAATCATGACCTGTAAAGAACTCTCCAGTGATTGGAAGTCCATTCTTCTAACACTATCACTGACTTCCGGTATGTGTACCTTCACTCGCCATTATATCTATAAACATTGTAGATCTAGTATTCTTTCTTTGTGCCTATTTAGACTGTATTTATAATGACAAGTTAACTTAAAAGATTGATTGTTTAATAACCAGAAGAAGAAATTAGAGATATCCTGTAAGAAGTTTCCGAAAGTTATGCTCAATATATCAAAAGTCCTCATCGCTGCTTCAGTACATCACTCATTATTTCATATAACTACATTATTATGTAAGTATCATCGATAGATTTAATACATTTCTACATTTATATAAAGCCTTATATTTACATTTCTATTTCATCTACACCACTCTTGTTCCATGTTTTTATTTCGTGTTCCACTCCAACGACGTGGTTTGTCATTGTCCTCACTTTCCCGTAGGATGTGTGTGTGGGGCACAATGAGTAATATTTACTGCATTTTTGACTCTGAGAAAAGATATATTTTTTACAAATGTTCACTACCTCACAAAAACAATGTCAGCGAAGCAAGTGACCTTCAATAAATGCATTAAAAACGCTATAACGTATTCAGAACACTATTTCAGAAAACTATCTCCGTTCTCTTTGAGCATACAAAAGACAAAATTTAAGTGGGGCAAAATGAGTAAGATAAGTCTGCTTTTTCAGTTCTCCAAAATTACATTTAAAAAAAGACCGTACACATCAATATCCATCCTTTGACATCAAAACGATTAAAAATGCATAAAGGTTTTCATTGGGCTGGGTTTGTATTAAAGTCACTTTCATCAGCTTTACAGATCCTTCTACCACCATGAAAAACTCTGCTAGTTTTTCTACAGAAAGGTTCTTCCGTGAGTTGCTGTAACCGACGTTGTCTGAATGAGATCATCCAGTTCTTCTCTAGCACATTATTCTTAAAAACGGTTTTCTTCTCGGCTGCTTCTAGATACAACTATTGTCTGAATTTCCTGGATCCCATATGGCCAACTTAACCTAGATGAAAGCAAGAGCGCATCGTCTGTCTTCCTCCTCTTTCTTTGAAAGCACACAAACAAAACATCCACTGCCAATTCATTCAGATTGGCTGATGCTGTTGACTTTTTGTTTGAAGTGTCTCCTATGGGACATCTGTTTCGGTTGCAGCATGATAGATTGAGGCCCCTTTAGCTATCATGTCACAAGCTTTCTCTATTACATTATTCTTTGACTCCTTAAGACGATAAGGTGTGATTTGGTTGCTATTTCTAACATATTCACAAACTATGTAGAGACACCAACTATAAAAAAAATATCTAAAATTAATAAATGTATAAATATGTAAGAAGCTCACTGATTGAGTTCTGAAACTTTAATTTGCTGTGGTTTATGTTTTACTTTAATAAGGATGAAGATGCTATTACAAATGCAAATGAAATAAACACTTCACATTTTAAATATCTAGCTCAAATGAAAGAGGATCATGGAAAAATGGCACATGATATGAAATTAATGCAACTTGACTAAATCTAAAAACTCAACATAGAATATTCTCTATAGCTTATTCATGATCAGCCAGAGTGGCTCTCTTCCTAATATATTTATGCACCATGCAGTTAAAGAGAAAAAATTATTGAAATTAGTCATTACCCATTCTGCCCCACTTTAGACATGTTTTTGAAAATTGAAAATTACCAAATCATACATTGGTATGGGAAAAAAGTTTTTTGGGAATCCAACAGAGAAAAGAATGTTGATTGTTAAACGCCAAAAATTATCCAGATATTTTACTAACAACCTCAATTACAATCGGGTCAAAAAATTTCTTGGGGAAAAAAAAAACGTACTTGACAGCTATGTTTCAAGCTCTCTCAATTTAACAACTACGCTGACCAATTTTAACTCCCAAAGATGATGCAACAGTACAAATGGACGTTGCTATACTTGCAGTTTCAAACAGACAAAGAGAAAAAAAAAAAAGAAAAAGCAGAATTCACTCATTTTGCCCCACTTACCAGTCAACCCCCCCTCCCCACCATATTTTCATAAATATACATCATATATTATCATTATCATTATCACTTAGCGTCCGTTTTCCATGCTGGCAAGGGCTAGATGATTTGACTGGAGACTGGCAAGTGGGAGAGCTGCACCAGACTCCAGTCCTTTTTGGCTTGGTTTCTACAGCTGGATGCCCTTCCTAACACCAACCATCCCAGAGAGTGTACTGGGTGCCTTTAACGTGTCACTGGCACACACAAAACATAGTTGGTTTAATGCTTTATATAATGTACATGTGTTCCATTAGATTGACAGGCATCAATTACCTGAACATAAAACCCAGTTCCGTGAAGAAATTCACTGGTCCCATTCATTGGCATTATTCTGCAAAAATATAAACCTTTATATACACCAATTTAGAAGAATACAGTAGAAGGGGAAGGAAGAGTGGGGATAAGCACATGAGAGGGGTGTGATGCAGTGAAGAAAAGAAAGGAAGGTCCTTGAGGCCACACATCATATAAAGTGTAAAATATCAGTAACAATATTAACAAACTTGCATGTGTGGCAGTTCCTGAACCACGGATAGCTGTATGTGATCCTAATGAATGCTCAATTTTGAGAATAGTTGTAAGGATAACATTTATAATAGCTATGAAAAATCACAAGAATAAAAATTGTTACAAAGTATGGAACAAGATCAATAAATATTCAGTTAATTATTTCAACTTCCTTGGTCAACTACATCAGGCTGGTATTAATTTTCAGCTGAGCAGACTGAATTTCACATTATTCCTAATGGCAATGAAGTGTTTTCATTTTTATGCATAAAGAGAAGTCGGTGAGTAATTATGTAAAAGATAAACATTAGGATAGTAGTGAAGTTGATGATGAAGTGAATAGGGGGGGGGGGGCAATCACCAAAAATGATATTGTGAGAACGTGGTCATTGTTGGCCTTGAACAATATTTGCATGAGCTATAGATTATGGTAGTTTATTCAATTAAAGGGAAACTACTTAGACAGAAACCTATGTTAATGAGACAACACTGGAAGAAGTTTCTAGAAAGGATGTATGACAACAGAATCCCAACACAAGGATTGAAACTAGCCTTTCTGATCCTCTCTCCCTTCGTGTGTCCATGAAAGTATTGGATATAAAGCTACAGTATACATCTGTAATTATGTGTGTATGTATATATATATATTACACACACACACACATGTATACAGGTATGGTGACGCAAACAGGAAAAATAGAACTCAAAGTATGAGTATCAGTATATTTTTATTAATATATAATATATAAAGTATGTCTTCTTTTGTTATCAATGTAAGGTTACCGATGTGGAAGATCACTGTTCTACAAAGGAATCTTAACAATAACATAACTGCTATTGGTTTCAAGTTTTTAATGTTTTCAGTGGTTTTCAGAAGTTATTGAGAAATGGAAGGAAATATAGTTGTCAGTATTGAAAATTACAGCAGTGTTTTCTTAATATCAGTAACTGATTATCATCATCATTTTAATGTCCTCTTTTCCATGCTTGCATATGTTGGTTGAAAGTCATATAAGTCATATTTGTTTCAGTCATTGGACTGCAGCCATGCTAGGGCACCACCTTGAAGAGTTTTAGTCAAATTAATTGTCCCCAGTACTTATTTTTTATCTTTCTTTTAAGCCTGGCACTTATTCTATCAGGCTCTTTTGCCAACCATTGTGTTAAGGGGACATGAACAAACCAATACCAGTTGTCAACCAGTGGTTAGGACACACACACACACACATATATATTTATATAACAGGCTTTTTTCAGTTTCTATGTACCAAAACCACTCATAAGGCTTTGGTTGTCCCAGGGCTATAGTAGAAGACACTTGCCCAAGGTGCCATACAATGAGACTGAACCTGGAACCATGTTGTTTGGGAGCCAACTTCTTACCACACAGCCACATCATTAGATGAGATATATCCAAGGAGACTGACAACCAAAAGTTTGAACTAAGTGAAGTAATCTGGTTTGTAACTATTGTAGTGTAGATATGTATATTTGTTTGTTTCAATCAGAAGATTGCTTATAGAATGATTTGGTACTGTTTTGTAGACTGGTCATATCCAAAGGTCTTGTCTTCTCTTCTGTAAATATGTTGTGACTGTTTCTTGCTATTCTAACTTTTAGTACCTGTGGTCAAATATCTTCTCTCCAATAATCTTCATGTTTACACTTCATTGTCCCTTATGTATTATGTTGTCTTTTTATTTCAGGTTATCTGATGACATTGAGATAAAAATAATTCACTGGAAATCAACATATTTATCAAATTTTGAAGACTAAAAAGAACTTCAAGCTAATGTCAGCTTATTTCTACAACTCTTTGTTGAATGAATGTGAAAATATTTCCTTTGGATTGAGATTATTAGCAAAAATACGTAAGCCATCTATAGAAGAAGACTGTTGTAACAGTCTCACTAGCATAGGTAGTGCTGAAGCACAGCCACAATCCTCAGACAAGAACCTGTACTATAGTGAAAAATTATCATCTTTTAACATCCATCTTCCATGCAGGCATGGACTGGAAAATTATGTTCAGAAATTTAGATTAAACTGGGATTAATCACTGTGATATTTAAACTCTCATGTATTAGGATTGGTATATTTAGAAATATCTTGTTAATTTAATGATCTGATTTGATGATCTTTAAGTCGCTAGTTAGTTACTATAAGATTCTTTTACAATAAATCTACTTGAAGTTCTCTCTTAACAGCCAAAACATCATCACATCAAGAAAATATAGACTAAAAGAGAAAGTTATGGATGAGAAAAAGTCTGAAAATATTGATTCATCAACTCAGACACAGGAAAATACAGAAGAGGAATCACATCCTTGTGATATCTGTGGGGAATTATTCACAACAAGAAAGAATTTAATTCAACATAAATTAACCCACTCAGTCAAAAAGCTGTACCAATGTAAAATTTGTGATAAAATATTTTCTACAAGAAATTTGTTATCTTGCCATAAACGTGTTCATACAGGAAAAAAACTACACCACTGTGATATTTGTGATGAAAACTTTTCTACAAGTGGCAGTTTATCTGCCCACAAGCGTATTCATACTGGAGAAAAACCATACCACTGTGACACCTGTGGTAAAAACTTCTCTCAGAAAGGTAATTTATCTACTCACAAACGTATTCATACAGGAGAAAAACCTTTCCAATGTAGTGACTGTGGTAAAGCATTCTTTGATAATCGTAGCTTATCTACACACAAACGTATTCACACAGGAGAAAGCCCATTCCGCTGTGATATCTGTGATAAAACATTTTCTACAAGGGGTCATTTGTCTTGTCATATACGTATTCATACAGGAGAAAGACCATATCGCTGTGATACCTGCGGTAGAACATTTTCTGTTAGTAGTCATTTGTCTTCCCACAAACTTACTCATACAGGAGAAAAACCATATCACTGTGATATCTGTGATGAGAGATTCACTAGAAACAGTTCATTGACTCGCCACAAACATATTCACTCTGGAGAAAGACCATTTAAATGTGATACCTGTGGTAAAACCTTTTCTAGAAATGGTGATTTGTCTTGCCACAAACTTGTTCACACAGGAGGGAAACCATATCACTGTGATATCTGTGGTAAACATTTTTCTCAAAATAGTAATTTATCTTCCCACAAACGTATCCACACTGGGGAGAAAACATACTGTTATGACACCTGTGATGAAACATTTTCTAGAAGTGAGGATTCACCTTCCCACAAACATATTCATGCAGAAGAGAAACCATATCACTGTGATATCTGTAGTGAATCATTTTCAACAAATGGTGAGCTGTGTTCCCACAAACACATTCACTTAGAAGAAAGCCCATACCACTGTGATATTTGTGGTAAGACATTTTCTAAAAGAGGTCATTTATCTTCTCACGTACGTGTTCATACAGAAGAAAGCCCATAAATCTTGAAGTGCTTCTTTATTCTAACACACTTAGCTTAGACAAGTGAAAGACCATACCAGTGTGATATCTGTAGTGGAACTTTCCCTAGAAATTATTTATAGGTAGGAATCCATAGATATGTGATGTTTTGGTAAAATATTTTCTACAAGCAACAATATATTTTATGATAAATGAATGTTTATATATATATATATATATATATATATATCTGTTATAGGGATTTTTTTCTAGAATACAGTTATCATCATCATTTGTGTTTTAATCTCCAATGCTTGCAGCTTATTTGGGATCCCTTTGTGTCCTTTATTTCACTGAGTTTTTGGCCAGTTGAATATTCAATGGCTGATGCTACTACTGTTAACCAATGTTAAAGAGCATCTGATGTCCCAATCCTCAGTCAAGCTGCCAGAATTCTTCATAAACTCTTGTACATAATGCTGAACTCCTACCTATATGTTGAGAAACCCATACAATCTGTTTCTAAGTAGATCTTTGAATTTTGCCATGTTTTAGGTCTTTGTACTCATGACCGTTCTCCCAAGTTTGAAAAATATTCTGTAACTCTTTTGACATATTCTGTTACTACAACCAAGTTATCAACAAATAAAAGTTCACAGAAACAATAGCTTTGAATTCTGTGTTACAGACTTAAGAACTATAATGAATAGAAGTAGAATTAGTGACATTCCAGGTGGAGGCCTATATGTGCTTAATTCGTTGCAAGTTCTTATTTTCCAGTTGAATATTTTATAGCTGTTGCTACTTTTAACTACTCTTGTGTATATATATATATAGAGAGAGAGAGAGCATCTGGTGTTCCAGTCCTTAGTCAAACTTTCACAAAACCCTTGTCTCTTTCAATTGCTTTTGTACATATTTGGTGTGAAGTGGCTTTCACAAGACTACATCTGCACCTAGTCTTAGTACACACACAAGACTACACAATGTGAGATCTTGTCAAAAGTATTCTCCAGATTGACAATTGTAGAGTGGTCTATTCTTAAAACCTCTTGCAGTTGTCTCACTAGAAGCATGGCATCTCTGGCTCTACATCTAGACATCATGAGCATCATGAACACAAATTACATCCAAGCTAACATTATCATGTACTGACTTAGCTAAGACATTAACTATTTTCCTTAACAGTTATTGTTGGTTATCACCATAGTAACATTATTAAACACTAACAAATGTTTTTTATCATCATAATAATTATTAATCACTAACAAATGTTTTATTACCATATCACCATAGTAACGTTATTAGACATTAACAAATGTCTGTTATTACTATAGTAACATTATTAAACACTATACAAATGCCTGTAAACCTTTTAAAAAGAGTAATAAATCAATATTTTCAGATATTTTGTAAAGATGTTTGTTTATGAAGTCAGAAAAGTTTAATTATTAGGTTATAAATAATGATTACAATTTTTTATCTTCATATTGTTTATATCTGTTAGATTATAGTAAACGATGATTGTAATTAACTGTAAAATTTCCTGTTGTAATTTTTGTATATTGAATTTTTCTAAATTTTACAATAAACAATATATTTTGTTTAAATTTAAAATTTATCTTTCATTTTCTAATTGGAACAATTTTTATGAATTGTAAATGACTTTGTTGTTTTATATATATAAACACCGTTTATGTACATATTTTTTTGTAAATACAATACTTAAGTTATATATGTTTGTGTGTGTGTGTAGCAAGACACCAGTGTTTGTCCCTCTGTCTTGCAAGTTAGTTGGCAACCTCACGAGTACTGGTGGTGCAAAGAAAAGCATCCAGTACACTCTGTATCCAACCATAGAAACCATGCCAAAACTGACATTAGAGTCTGACGCAGCCTATTGGCTCACCGGATCATGTTAAGCTATCCAACCTATGCCAGCATGGAAAGTGGACATTAAATGATCATGAAGATGGTATATATATCAAACTATATGCTTTATAATTTAAAAGAATACATGTCTTGGCTTTCCTTAGTGCTTGCATATTGATGTTCGAAATTATCTTAAACTGTTCTCCAAGATTACACCTGGTTTATGTGCAGATGCAAACTTCCCATACAGTTCAACTTCTGTTTATACATTCCACACAGCTCATCTGCAATTATTTCTCATTGCATTTATCATTACATTACATGTTCTCATAATATATTTTCCAATTAATATTCAGTTTCATTATAGCTTTCAGTTAAACATTTTTAACTTTTGTCATCACATTTCATGCATGCTTTTTAAGAGTAAAAAAAAAAAATCACTTATTGAATGAAATATTTCTTTTCGTTTCATTTCGATACAAAACTGTTACAATAAGAAAAAATTAAAGGCTTACTTTCCCAGTAGGTACTAAATATTATTTACTATACAGCTGATATATCTAAGATGACATTAATCTGTGACTACTTAATGCAATAGTATTGTTTGGCTGCTATTTCTTGCAGGCTCAGTGACCTGTATGTATGCTTGCATGTATGTATAAAGGAATTACTTTATAACAGTCAAGAGAAATTGTTTAATCAGTGACCTAAAAAAAGGGTAATAAATGTTTGTAAAGAAATGCATTGTTCCAATCAGTAATTTCCGTTAAAGTTTCCACTGAATTAGATTTTTAAAATAAAAACAATAATGAATACGTTTTTTTTTAAAGTATATTCTCTTTTGGAAATTAAAACTTACAGGATTTATAATTGTAATTGTTTCTTTGCTCATAAATATATTTCATTGCCTGAAATGTATATATTTTTACATTCATTGAAAGTATTGTTTCACTTTCTGAAATTTAAAACTTTCATTCTTTCAATTCTTATTATATGTGAGTAAAACATATATGCAAAGATACATACAAAAGAGATGCATTTAAATGGCCACCGCACCTGTCAGAAACACTAACCAAAAAACACCTTAGGTGTGTTACAGATAAATGTAATTCTACATATATCTTAAAAACATTTCATTGTCAGCTGAAATGTATATAATTTTACATTTATTGAAAACATTTTCAATTTGAGATTTAAAATTGTCATTCTTTCAAATTTACATTCTTAATGCAAAATATAAGTGAAAAGTAAAATATTATAAACTTGAAATGAATAGAAAACGTATTTCAGTCAAATGAATAACCAACTAAAACATTTCTTATATATTAAAAAAAATTTTTTTTGCAGATAGTGGACAATTGTTTCAATAATTCTTTTATGGAAATGTTAAAAAAAAATTCGACTACAGAAAGCATGATCAGAATAAACAAATTCATGCTCCATATATGAAGCAGAAGCAAATAGTGAAATTATGCCTTAAGAATGTAGTATTGTTCATGTTTTCAGTGACCTCATTTCCTCAGTTTTTAACACAAACATCATTGCAAAGGCAGAAAACTTTTCAAAAATTGCTGTTTTAGCACCAAAACTTGATAGTGATTTCATCAATGAGGAAATAAGACTATTTCCAGGAGATGAAAAGGTTCTGTTTATTCATGATCATTGTTCACATCAGGATGACCCTTCATAATTCACCACAATGTACTTGAACTCACTAGCTGTTTCAGATTTGCTATTACACATATTAAAATTAAAGACTGATGCTATAGTTATTTTCCATACAATTGACTGAGCTAATGGCATGTGTAAAGGTACATGTTTAGTTATTCAAGACATTCAAGCAAAAATCATTAAGGTAAAATTATAACCGAAGGCCCATATCACAGAAAAACTGTGTTTATTCCAAGAGTCACTCTTTCGTCAGTTGGTGAAGAGTTACCCTTTACATTAACTGCACAATAATTTCCTATTAGCAATTGTAATAAATCACAAGGGCAAATACTTGAAAAGATTGCTTTATATTTTTTTATAAACCAGTATTCACACATGGACTTATCCAGAGTGTCCACAGGGTTTCCATGTTTGAATATATATATATATATACACATACATACAAAACGGCAAAGGGAGTTCTCATTTAGAAATACTTCTGACAATGACATATTACAGCCATACACAACTGCAAACATTATCTACTTAACATCATCCTTGCCATCATTTACACACAAACTTACAAAATATAAAAGCTTTTATTTCTTGCTTATTAATTTCCACTTTTCTATGTCTGCTCAATTTGCTACTTTCAATTTCATTTGGTTTTATTAAAGACTAGCAGTGAATCCCGGCGTTGCTCGTGATTGGAATGAAACTGTCCTTTGTGGAAAAGTAAACATTAACAGCATGAATCAAAAAAGTGGTAACCAAAAAAAATATCAACCAGGGGGCGCCAAAAACAAAAATTTTTTATCAGTCTACAATATTGTCTAGAACATAACACAGGTTTGTTCCAAATATGAAGAAATTCGGATGCTAACTGTAGAAGTTATTGATGATGATGCTTTTGTTGAATTAGTTTTTCTCACCCAGGGGCCGCAATATAGAAAAAAACTTGAAAATTTTACGAATCCCTAATAATGATAGGAACATGACGCACAAATGTTCCAAATTTGAAGAAAATCGGTTGAAAATTGTAAAAGTTATGATGACACAGATTTTTTAACCTGGTTTTTTCTCCCAGAAGGTGCACTAAACAAAATGTTATGAGTGCACAGTTGGGATCATAACGCATGTTTATTCCAAATTTGAAGAAAATCAGATGCAAAATGTAGAAGTTATTGACTAATATGATTTTTTTGAGCAAATTTTTCTCATCCAGAGGCCGCAGTAAATAAACATTTAAAAATGTTATTAGTCCATATTAATTTCGCAAACATTTTGAAGAAAATCAGCTGCAAATTGTAGAAGTTATGCTGGTACAGACACACTCTGTTTTATATATGTATAGATTATTATCAGAAAAGCCATTCCTATTACATTTTTTCAAATATATGTATATATACAGAGAGAGAGAAAGACAGACTAAGCAATATCAACCAAATTAAAACCAAACTTGATTAGAGATGATTCTGTTAGTGATACCATGACAACCCTGAACAGCTAATGATACAAGTAAAGGTGTGAAACTAAAACTTTAACAGTGACCCATAGAATGTAATGACAAACACACCCACAAATACATACGCATAAAGTCTGGTAACTTAAAACAGATACATTGCTGGTTTCCAGACTTTAGAATAGAAAATATAAAACAAGATTTTACGAAAGCATGTACGCCCCCTTCCTATAGTTAGCAGAGAGGAATATAATCTTAATGCGAGACATAAATTGCATTTCTAGCTTTTCATCTTTAAACAAATCAGAAGCAGTATACTTTTTTGTATTCATGTTGTTATAGTCTAACATAAAAGTGTGAAATATTAACTCATTTTATGTAACAGAAAAAAATATAATATAAGTGAATTTTAATTTTTGTAAAATCATGCTTTAAAATGCTAAGTACGCAAATATACGATAGAAACAATATTTTTTTTTCTTCTTTTTTCTACAAAATTGGAAATACAAATTATAGAGTTAGTAAGACTTAATTGATTTAAAAAGTATACTTTGCATTGGTGACTTTGAAAGTATTGCATCAGACTGAGATTGGAGAAGATGTCACAATAAAATATTAATTTACTAAAATATCAATTGTTTTCGTGTTTGTTTGTGGGAATGTATAACTTTTTTTGTCCCCACATATTGTGGGTTTTAAAATTAAAATGCAATTCAAATAGTTTTCAAAGAAATTATTCGAACCTGTGGGGGATACTGCTTGCATTTTCCTTCTTCGCAATGCCTCTTCTGTGTTATGTCCGCATTGCAACAACAAATAAAGAGCCTTAAAAAACAGAAAAGTAAAAAATACAATAAGGAAAAGCTTTCTTTTACAATTTTTACTCTAGAAAATAACTACAAAATATAAGAGGAGAGAGAGGGGGGGAACAAATCCTATCGTGTCCTTCCAGTGTTACCTTAGATCAGAAGCAGATTGCATCTTGGAATCAATCCTATAACAAATTCTGTTTAGATTTAGCTAATATTACCATAAAGGTGGTGAGCTGGCAGAATTGTTAGCACGCAGGGCAAAATGCTTAGCAGCATTTCGGTCATCTTTATGTTCTGAGTTCAAATGCTGCTGAGGTTGACTTTGGCCTTTCATCCTTCCAGGGTTGATAAAATAAGTACCAGCTGAGAACTGGGGTCAAAGTAATTGACTTAGTCCCTTCCCTGAAATTGCTGGCCGTATGCCAAAAGTACCACCTTTAGTAATTTTATAACAGCAGCTCTAAACTGTCTATGCAAATAAACATCAAACCTATCAGCTTATATTACAGCCATTCACATCTCGTGGCAGCAGTGAAAGAATGTTGGTACACATCAAAAGAATCACCTGGGTTTTTGCACCAAAATGTGAACAGATTCTGGAACATTCACCATTTTCTTATATATAAGGCTGCAACTCAACCTCTCATCAGAGATGCCTTAATTGCAGTCAGATTGTTAAAAGATATTCTCTTACTTTTCTTCTCGCATTCATCTTGTGAAAGACAGCAAAAACACAATTTCTCACTCATATACAAGGATATTAAAACTGGAATAAAGATGTTCATTTAAGAAAATAACTTCATCTTTCAAGGCAGCTTTTCAATAATATTTCTTTCCCTTACATCAACTATTTAGCAGCTGTTTCCAACAGGTGGAGCAACTGTGGAGAAGCTCCTTAAAAAATGGTTTATTTTTTGTTTGTTTTTCCAATTACATTTCTAAATGACAGACTACAAAGAGCGATGTCAAGCACTTCCAACTGATGCTAATTTGTATGAGAAAGGAATAAGGTATATTTAACCAACCTGTTCATCATCTCGAACATGTGTTCCGGTGGGAACATTATTGACACTACTTTGTACACTCTGAGCCTGGAATTGTTGAAGGTAACTGCAAACTAAAAGAAAAAGAAAGACAGCATTGAATAACATCACTGAAGAAGAAATCCGAATAGTTCACAGTAGCACAAAACTTGGATTCAAATTGACCCCAACAAAATACTACATACTAATATATATATATACACACACACAAGTGAGTGGACAATTGAAAGAAAAGGGCACGCAACAAATTAGTTTATTTATATATTATTTAAAACAGTTTGATTCGGTTCTTGTAGACCCCTAACAGGTGTCCAGCTCCTTCAAATTTTGGATTAACTGGATGAAGAGATACACAAGAAATCCGGGGGAGGTTACCAGAAGATAGGCTGTCATTGGTCATGGCAGGTCACATGATGTTGTGGGAGAATGTTATCAAAGAATGTCACTAGGGTCAAGGAGGGAGACAGGAAACTGGCTGTGCATGAGGATAATAGGTTAGCAAGGTGGTTGAGAGTGTGTAAGTGCGTGTGCACACATGCGCAAATATGTGTGGGCGTGAGGATGTTAGTGGTTGTATGGGTGTACGTTTGCATGCATATGCGTATGTTTGTTGCTAATTTGTGGATTGAATATGGCACTGGTTGGTGTATGGGTTTGTGTATGTGCACATGCGTATATGTGTGAATGTATGGATGCTCCAGTCTGATTTGGCTGGGTGCCCTTCCTAACGCCAACCACATTACAGTGTGAGCCAGGTGCTTTTAACGTGCCACTGGCACCGGACTCTCCATGCTGATGCTTTTACGCGGCACACCACAGGCGATTGGTAGACAGATGGACATACTGAGCAGGGACGAATGAGACATAGACGAGACCTATAGATCAGAGGCAGACAGACATAAGGACCGTGAACAAATAGGCTGGGGGTGGGCAGGGAAAACCGTCATACAGTGAGGCAGAGTGGGAACACATATCTGAGGACACATACAGCGAGGTAGAATGAGAACTTGCATCTGAGGACACATACAGCGAGGTATATGTGTTTATATATTTTTGTATATTAGTGTGTATATGAGTGTACGTGCCCTATACATGCGGGGAGAAATAGGGATTTGCAGGGGATGCGCAAGACTGTGGAAGTCAGCCTACCCAGGCACTGGTTATTGGTGATGGTGGGGCAGCTGATGTTAAAGTGGTATATCCGGATTATCAGCAGCCAGTGGTTTGAAGTTCACTAGGAGGGCATACCCCTGGTGACAGTAATAGAACAGATTGTACTTCCTGTTGATAGATACTGCGGGTTGATGGAGGATGTGCAGTTTTTCACGGAGGCAATTGCAGGCCCTGGGTAAAAGGGTGGTGCCCTGTCAACGATGGTCCATTTGATGCTGGGCGCCTGACTCTGGAGATCATGGAGCCTCCAGAGGAAGCGGGACAAAGCAGTGGAATTCTCTCTACCTCTGCAGCTGAGCGCATGCATGTGCTGTGTGTATCTTCCCTTGAAATCATTGGCTGTCATACCAGTGTAGTGCCTTGTGATAGCATTGGATGGTTACTAAACACAAGTGCCTGTGCAGACTGACTCCCGCAGTTTTGCGCATCCCCTGCAAACCCCTATTTTCGCCTCCAGATACAGGGCGTGTACACACATATATACACTAATATACAAAAATAAGTATACATAAACAAACACCCACACCCCTCATGCACATCTACACGTAACTACACTAGCATATATCGCATCTGTATACATTTGCGCGTGCAAACATACGTAGCAAGTACTAACACGTACTTGCAAACATTACATCCTAACAACCAATACACACGCATATGCACACACAAGTACACGCACATCCATACATTCACACATATACGCGTGCACACACACACGCAGCCCATACTCAATCCACATATTAACAACTAACACACATGCAAACACATACATATGCAAACGTACACCCATACAACCACTAACATGCCCACACAACGACCTTGCTAACCTACCAACCTCATGCACAGACATTCTGGCACTAACAGTTTCCTGTTCAGTCTCACGGCCAAAGAAGCTCCTCCCCTCCTTGACCTGACTGACATTCTTTTATAACATTCCCCCACAATACCACGTGACCCGCCTATCTTCCGGTAACCTCCCTGGACTTCTTGTGTATCTCTTCATTCTGTAATCCAAAATTTGAAGGAGATCGATGCAAGTTAGGGGTCTGTGGAACTTGAAGTAATTACATAACCGAATCAAACTGCTTTAAATAATATATATATATATATATAAACTAGTGTGTTTTGCATAGGGGGGCAGCATGGCCAAGCTACAAAAGACAACAAACTGAAAAGCTTGGCTAAAAGAGATAAACTCTACATTGTATATTGTGTATCTTCTCATTATTTTGCACAATCAAAAATATATCATCATTTTGCATGTTTTTCCATGTTTGTACAGGGTGAATGGACTAGCTGCACAATGCCTTTCTATGCTTGTATAAGGTGAATGGGCTAGCTGCACAATGCCTTTCCACGGATGTTGAGTCTTCTGGACATGAAACATCAGTGTGCAAATGTGTTGTGTAGTATGGAAGAAAGAAGACTACGCTCGTACAGTCAAGTGATGTGTATGGACGAGGACAGCTGCATAAAGAAGAGTTGATTGCTAAATGTGGAAGAGAGAGACCTAGGAAGATATAGGATGAAGTAAGATGTTGAGCCTCATGGAGATGATTGGCGATTCACTGTGCTTGAAAAGATTTATCCACCTCATCAGAAAATAATGTCCTAAAAGCATTTCGTTTATGTGACATTCATGTCCATACTTTCCTCACAACACATTTTCCTAACTCGCATCCATCCATCCCTCTAACTAAACCGCTGTCATTATATGAGAGCAGAACTGCACACATTTCACCCCACCTTTATCTACTGGTTACCCTTCTCCTTAGAACCACTTCCTTTTACTATCCACTCCACATCCTCAGTATTATCCCTCACCACTTCATTGTTCACTGAATGGTCGTTTCCCCCTGAAAACCCTCATATATCTGCCATTGATGCCCCACTACTTTTGTTCATCAATTTCCCTTCATGGCATTTGGGCAAATGTCATCTACTGTATAGCCCCAAGCTAACCAAAGCCTTGTGAGTGGATTTGGAAGATGGAAAGTCTAACCCATGCCTGCATGGAAAACAGACGTTAAAGGATGATGATGATGATGAAACTGGTAAACAGAAACCTATATTTGTGTTCCTTTGTCTTGACATCAAGTGATAATTGTAAATGAATGTTACTATCATAAAAACAGAGTTGTGCAATTCCATCTTGCATGAAAACATTTGGCCATTGCGAAATATTACCTTGCTTAGAAAAGTTGGCACCAGGAATGGCATCTGGCTGTAGAAAACCTGCCATAATGAATTCTGCTGAACCATTCAAGCATAGAAAAGTAGACAAAGAAATTTTTCAAATTGCTCATTCCCCTGACCATGTTCCATTTGCCACCCACTATATTAACTATCCTTTATATATCACATTTACTTATGTACAAGTTGCAACCCCAATTGAATGTTAAATCTTGGTACAAAATTTTCTTCATAGGTTTAGCTTTACTCTATATATAAATCACATCTTAGTTTGTTTTTTTCCAGTTAAAATCAAGTCTAAAATAGTCTGACTTATACACTAGTAAATGCGGTAATTGCCACCTATCCTGGTACACTGTAACACATATTTAAAAAAAATTTCACTCAATAAAGCACCATTTTGCAAATTATAGATGTATTATGATTATGTATTCTTTAATACAGTAATGTCATTTGTTCAAGTTATAGCTGTAATTATAGGATACATTTCTATAATAGAAAATTCTATATTTTTAACTCTTCTAATAACTTCAAACTGAGAAAGACAACCATTTTTACAGCATAAAAAAATAAAGGTTCATTCATTCATTTTTATGTCGGTTTTTCCATGCTTGCATGAGTTAGGTGAGTAAGTTATTTGAGACATTGTTTTACATCAAGATACTCTTCCTGATTTGTTGACATAAGAAAGTAACAACACCACACAAGGTGGTAGGATTCAAACTCAGCCTAGCGCTTAACCAATCCACTTTCACTACTACATGGTACAATGCCATATATTTATTTAGAGGGAGATGGGGTAGAGGATTACATTCATACTAGCAGCAACTTATAGTGTTAAACCTAGGCCCTGTAAATGGTCACAAGTGATGCTCTTCTTACTCTCACTAAGGAACCCTAAATACTGTATTTAGCCTCACAATATATTGATTCTGACAGTCAATGTTGGCAAAATAATAATAATAATAATCATTTCTATACTAGACACGAAGGCCTGAAATTTTTGGGGGAAGGGAGTAGTCGATTTCATCGACCCCCAGTTCGTAACTGGTACTCACTTTATCGACCCCCGGAAGGATGAAAGGCAAAGTCGATCCCAGTGGCATTTGAACTTAGAACGTAAAGTCAGAAGAATTGCCGCTAAGCATTTCTCCCGGCATGCTAACAATTCTGCCAGCTCGCCGCCTTAATAATAATAATAATAATAATAATAATAATAATAATAATTTCCTATCATAAGTACAAACCTAGAAGTTTTAGGCGCAAAGGGATTTAATTGATTATGTTGACATTGGTACTTGATTGACAATTATTTTATCGATTCCTTAGCAGAAATATCAACATATTCAAAATTTCCTAAGAGTTTATTGAAATACCTATATTTTTTTCTCCTTATTGATACATATATGAGAAAGACACAAGCTGATTGTCATATTAAATTATGAGAAAATTATGATGTTAAAAGGAACCAAATGACTAGCAATTCCAGGTAACATGTTACTAAGAAGTGTTTAGCAGCTAGCCATGTAAATAAATGGAAAAGAAAAACTCAAATGGTGCTATTAAGTTAGACATGGCCTGGAACAATACTGGCCGAAACATATCAAAGTTATACACTTGTAATTTTAGTATTACATCTATTAATGTAAAATTGTCACCTAAATACTTGTGAAGACACAAGCACTTGCACATACACACACACACACAGAGCTGTGATAAATGGAAAACCGACTGACCTTCACTATCTTCTAACTTGAAGGGGTCCCATAATAATCGGTCCTCATTTTCATATGCTGTGAATGAACCAAAAATTAGGACATACATTGTTACAAACCCTTTTATCAGTAGATAAGAAAGAAAAAAGAAAGAAAAGAAAAAAAAAAAAAAATCAAAATACACTGCAGGGGTTCCAATATCTTCCGCAGACATTGTGGTAATTTATTATTGTAGACACGCATGATACCCAGGCATGTGGCTTAGTGGTTACGGTATTCGGCCCACGATCATAAGGTAGTGAGTTCGATTCCTGGTGGTGCATCGTGTCCTTGAGCAAGACACTTTTATTTTTATTTCAAGTTGCTCCAGTCTACTCAGCTGGCAAAAATGAGCTGTATCTGTAATTCAAAAGGCAAGCATTGTCACATTTTGTGTCATGCTGAATCTCCCTGTGAACTACGTTAAGGGTATGTGTGTTTGTGGAGTGCTCAGCCACTTGCATGTTAATTTCACGAGCAGGCTGTTCCATTGATTGGATCAACTGAAACCCTAGTTGTCATAACCGATGGAGCGCCAGTAGTTAGTTAGTTAGAATACCCAGATAACAGCAATGAAAATTCTGTTGCCTGTTTATGGTTCCTAAGGCCTAAAGTCACGACTTGTGCATGACCTAAACGAGGAGAATTTGTGCTACATCATCCGCACTATCTTGCCTTGATCCATCTACATTCAGCCGTGTACAAAACACGGGCAGAACTATTGGAGAAGAGACAATGCAGGAGTTACTAAAGACTTCTTGGCAGAGTGGTCTGACAAGAAAATGCCTCTGAGAGTAGGGTCGGGAGCACCACTCCCATGTTTCTGTCAGGTCTTCGACTACCCCTAGCACTCACAAGATGGTGAAACTGTTTGACTCTTAGAGGTTTGTGAATAGCAATCATGTGGTCTTACTGCATGCTCAAACTCTAGTATTTTGCGTTCCTGCACACTAATAATAGATAACTGCTTATTCTGTACTGAGTTCATATGGTCTTTTGACAGGGTTTGCTTTTGTCCTACTGGCCTTCTAGAAACCCTTCTTACTAGGTTGGCTTTGTGGGTAGGTGCTGGTTTAGTCACCAATGACCTGATCTTGTAACAGGTTGTACTGAGTTACATGTTAGCAGTAGCACACATGTGACCTAGTAAATATACAAGGGTTAGTCCTTATTTATGACAATGCATTACATTATCTTTCCTATCGAAGGGAAATTCAGTTGCATATGCATCAGATATAATTTCCCCCCCAGGTAGTCATTATAGTGGAGGTTTGAACTTGGAATGTCAATTAAGATGTTATGTTAACCAAGGTATGTGGCCTAGTGGTTAGGGTATTCGGCCCACGATTGTAAGGTCATCAGTTCAAATCCCAGCGGTGCATGGTGTCCTTGAGCAAGACACTTTATTTCACTTTCCTCCAGTCCACTCAGCTGGCAAAAATGAGCAGTACCTGTATTTCAAAGGGCCGGCTGTGTCACATTCTGTGTCGTGCTGAATCTGCCTGAGAACTACATTAAGGGTACGCGTGTCTGTGGAGTGCTCAGCCACTTGCACAATAATTTCACAAGCAGATGTTCCATTGACCCAATCAACTGGAACCCCCATCGTTGTAATCGATAGATTACCAGTTGTGTAGTTATATGTTAACCAAGGCTGTTCTGTTTTCTGTTTGCTTCAAAGAGGAGAAGTGTTTACTGATTCACGTTTTGTGGGCTGAAAGTGTTTCAAAAGCAAAGTCCGTTGAAGGTTTCAGCATAAGATGGCAACTGTTTTGCTGCTACAGATTGTCTTTGAATGAATTGAGAAATTCAAAGATGGCTGCAGAAGTGCTACACATTAAGAAGCTGGAATGAGCCTCTAACACGGTTCTGTTGAATAGACAAGTGACTATTGATTAAGTGGCAAGTAATATGTGAATTCTGCCTATGAATTCATCCACAAAACTTAGTTACGGTTAAGTTTGTGCAAATCAGAGTAGTTTTGTGTTGCATTTTGCATTGCCATTGTAATGAAAATGACACCGCGTGTGCGCGTGAGGGAGACGGACATTAGTGATGAAACAGATTAAACTAATCGACCCAGCTTAGATTGACAGAGTCAAATATTTAATGCCCATAAAATGTTCTGCAAAATAATCTTATTAATTATGTTACAATATAACTAGATGTGTACATCTATATACATACTTATATGCATGCAGGGTGCTTTAGCACCAATGATGTAACTGAATACAGATTATGAAACAGCTGTAAACACACAAAATATTTTTCCATCTCTCACTTCTCCTGATTTTGATTAATTATTATATACTCTCCACTGTTGTGATTCCCAGATTTTCAGTGAAGTTAATTTATACCCTAAACTCAACTACTGTCTTCTTGTCAGCTGAACACCCTCTGTAGAGCTTACCTTGCGTTGAGTACTGGTCCCCCTTTTCCAAGTTATATATATATATATATATATATCATTATCATCCTTTAATGTCCGTTTTCCTTGCTGGCATGGGTTGGACGGTTTGACCGGAGCTGGCACCATGTTCCAGTCTGATTTGGTTTGGTTTCTACAGTTGGATGCCCTTCCTAATGCCAACCACATTACAGTGTATGCTGGGTGATTTTAACATGCCACGGGCACTGGACGCTAGTACTTTTTATGTTGCACCACACAGGCGATTGGTAGTCAGACGGACAAGACATATAGACCGGGGACAGATGAGACCTATTGATCGGGGGATGACACACAGAGGTAATGTTGTGATAGTGTGTAAAATAATACACACACACAAACAAAGAGAAATGATTATAATCAGTTGTTGAATCTAGTTTGTGAAGTGGGCTAATAGAGAACTTGCTTCAAGTTCGTGATATTGGATGACATTAAAGAAAATCCTGGTGTTTTCTTCCTCTAACATCATCCTACCAACAATGACGGTTTGCTAAGTAACTTACCTGGTGCATCACCATACGAACTAAGTCCTTCAGGTACTTGAGCCTGATAGTCGTGACCAACTTGAATAACCTGAAAGAGGTAAGAGAAAAGATTTTCAGACTACCATGAGGATAATGATGTTTAAAACCTCCACAGCCTTCATCGCCCTATTGTTTAAACCTTTTGATACCAACCTGCCCGAAACAGCACTTGGTTCTGTGGTACCAATTCCCTGTTTTAAACTAATCTAAATTAAAACCTTCCATAATAATTTCATGTTCCTTTATATTCCAAACAGCAGCTTAATAATGACAAAGTTATTTTAATAAGTTCTTAATTATTTTCAAAATTAATTGAAAGACAGTATATTTCAGGATAAAATTTTTCAACAGCTTTCATCTCATCACTGCTTAATACCTCTACATTTCTCATATCCTGATTGGTTTAAAGCCTCCTCCTCCTCCTCATCATCATTTAACGTCCGTTTTCCCTGTGAGCATGGGTTGGATGGTTTGACAGGAGCTGGCAAGCTGGAGAGCTGCACCAGGCTCCAATTGTCTGTTTTGGCAAGGTTTCTATGGCTGGATGCCCTTCCTAATGCCAACCACTTTATAGAATGTATGGGGTGCTTTTCACATGGCATCAGCACAGGTGCTTTTTATGTGGCACCAGCATGGGTGCTTTTTAAGTGGCATCCTCATCAGTATGTGAAATTATATCCGACTGTCATTATCATCATCATCCTCCTTTAACGTCTATCTTCCACGCTGGCAAGCCGGAGAGCTGCACCAGGCTCCAGTCTGATTTGGCTTGGTTTCTATGGGTGGATGCCCTTCCCAACG
>JAOPUL010006364.1:18782664-18795816 GCA_027564515.1 Octopus rubescens | reverse complement strand
ATCCTCAGTCACATGGACCAACTTAACCCATCAGTACCTCCATTCCAAGCACCAACATGTTTCTACCCTGCACCATCATCATAAACACCACCACCACCATACAACTACCAACTCTCTGTAGATAACATACCTGCTGCTTTGATCTTGCCAACACATAATTAACAGTGATAGCAGTAGTGGAACTAGTGATGCTAGTACTAAGTGGTGTTGGTAATGATTAGTGGCAGTAGGGATAAGAATGGTTGGGTTGTGATCTTAGGGAAATAATTATTGTTACTGTTGTCATGATGATTGTAATGGCAGTGGTAACATTTTTGTATTTTTTAGAAACAATTTAATACAGCCTTTGTTTTGTACATTGTTTTGTCAAATACCCAAAACCTTAAAAAATTAAAAGGTATTTGAATTTTTTGATAAATGATAACTGCATAGTTAATATATACTGCAGACATTTTATGTTTGTAAATTCTCCATGGCTCTAACAAATTTATATTCATTGTTACACTTTACATTATATATATATAAAAAAATGGATATGAAATTAATTAGCTTCAAATTATTATTTAAAATATTAGAAATTAACATCGTTGTTTAAATGTCCACTCTTCCATGGGTTGGGCAGTGTTTATTGAAGCAGATTTTCTAGTCGAATGCCCTTCCTATTGCCAATCCTCACCTGTTTCCAAGCAAGCTAATATTTCCGCATAGTAGACATGTTTTCACAGTAAGTGAGTGATACTCATTTATAACTATCATGTGATGACAAGAGGAGACACATGCATACATACACACATGTACATAAGTGTGTGTGTGTGTGTGTATATATGATAGACTTCTTTCAGTTTTCATCTACCAAATTCACTCACAAGGCTTTGTTTGGCCTGTGGCTATAGCAGAAGACATTTGCCCAAGGTGCCATGCAGTGGGGCTGAACTTGAAATCATATAGTTGGAAAGCAAAACTCTTAACTACACAGCCACCTCTTATTAACAACTATTCATTTAAAGAAAAGAAACTTACCCATTGTTGATTGTGCATACTGTTCACATTTAGTAGTTCATTAATAAACTGCTCATACTCATATTGCTTTTGAAATTTTACTGATCGATGTTGCACACCACGACGAAGTATTTTTAGAGCTTCTCGCATCTGAGCATTTGTTGGAGGAGCTTCTGGAATTTCTTCTTCTGGATTCAGTTCATTCTCTTCTTCTAATTTAGAATCTGCATCAGTAACAGCCTGACATATTTCTGACACTGTCATTGTAGCCTCAACTTCCACTTTGTCATCAATAGCCAACCAATAGTCTATCTCTTCTTTTTGCATATCATCTGGGTTTCTGTCAAGAATTTCATTTGTAATAAGTTCTAATTCCTTGTTAACAGGGGTTTCTGTGTTTGTCCTACAAAATCCACTCTTTTTAAAATAATTTTCAATTGTCCTCACTGATACTTGGTCCCATGACATTGCTAGCATATGCAATACATCAAGAAGAGAAATTTGTTTTGCGATTGCATTTACATTAGATTGGTTTTGACTATCATCAATTTCAGGTAAAATTCTTGTACAAATTTCTCTGCGATAATAAGCCTTTAAAGCTCGTGTGATGCCTTGGTCACATGGTTGAATTAATGATGTAGTGTCTGAAGGCAGTAAAATTAATTTGATATTTTTTAATGACAAATTATTTCTATGTGCCAAACAATTGTCAACTAACAGTACAATTTTTCGCTTCAATTCCAAATCCCACATAAGTAACCAGTTGTTAAAAATATCAGTAGTCATCCATGCATTTGCATTTGAACAGTAACGAACAGGTAAACTTTTGACACCTTTAAAACACAGAGGATTTTTACTTTTTCCAATAACCACAAGCTCTCGTTTCTGTCCCTTCATATTAGCGCAACATAGAACTGTCACTTGCTCTTTTGAACATGTGAATCCTTTGGCATTTTCATTTTTTAACGAATAAGTATGTTCAGGCATTGCTCGAAAATAAATCCCTGTTTCGTCTGCGTTGTAAATATCTTCCGGGGAATATTCAGCAATAATTTTTGGCCATTCTGTCTTAATCCACATTTCAGCTGATGAAACATTAGCCCTTTTTCCCTCGCCATGAACACGTTTGTATACAATATTCTCTCGTCTTTTCCATCTATTAAACCAACCTTCTGTTGGTGTGAAATTTGTTTTACCCATTTCTTTTGCAAACTCTTCTGCTTTTTGACGCATCAGCGGGCCATTAATTGCAGTATTCTTTTCACGAACATTGCCAAACCAAATTTTCAATGCTGACTCAATTTGACTATCTTTGCCAGACCGTACTCTCTTACGATCTATGTTCTCATTAGAAAGCGCTAATTTTTCAATACTAGATCTATTTTTTAAAATCTTACACAATAGTGGCTGGGAAATATTTAAGTAAACAGCAGCACTGCGCTGGCTCATTTTGGGTAACTTATCATAACACCCCAATATATTTAGTTTTTCTTGTAAAGACAAATCTTTACGTTTCTTATTTACTTCTTTCATCATGATGAAGTTTTAATAGTCGCCTATGCTCACTTTATTTAATTAGGAAACAATATAAATAAATATCAATATCACAATGTTGTTTGGTCTCTGACAAATGTCACGGAAGAAACAGAACTACAATTGACGTTCGTCCTCGCTCACTCTCCAGCTTAAAGGTGACTGTATGAGGGCTAAAATGAGCGATCAACGAATACAGTTAAGCTGATAATTTTGATAACAATCTCTAGAGCTTTGATTGCAATAAGTGGATAACTTTTTACTTTACATTAAATAAAGTATTTGGAAAAGTTTGATTTTGATAACAACAACCTTTGATAACATAATCCGCGATTATAATAAACGGCTTTCTCTATCTCTCTATATATATGAAGAAAAAAAAAACAAAAACAATGAATACTAATTTTTCATTTTACCAAGAATAGTGTATAATCTAACAAAAATAACGAAACGCTCTCACTTTAACGAGAAGCTCTAAGTTTTGCAAAAGCTGTCAGTTTTGTCAGAGAGTAGGGGTTCAATTCCCAATGTCCGCCATATTTTGTGAGAAGCTAAGATCCTAAATCCAAGGGACTGGTGCTGTTGGTGGTAGTGGTCTGTGTTGGCAAAAGTTAATCCATAAAATTCCTAAGCGTAGCAGTCTGCCTTGTCTACTTGCGATCGTGGTATTAACCTCTATATTCTTTCTATACGAAGTAAGACAAATGTTCGAGACGCTAGATATTTTATACCTCACCACAAAATCAATTCACTGCAATTTCTGTTGTTTTTTTTTTTATTTTCTACGAACTTACATGTTTTGTTATGAAGTGCAGAGATAATAAAGTAGGCGATAGGATAACGGTAACCTTGGCCCAACACGAGAATCTCGTGTGATGTCATAACAATTAGTTTCGTAAAATTAATTTTGTTTTCTTTCTTTTATTTTAATTATAAGCAATATTAAAATAAACAGACGCATGAAAAAATGACATGCATACAATATCAATATAGACCCAATATGGAAGATGTTACATTTGCTTCAGAGGTAAACAACCTAGTACGAGTGGACGATAACAGCTTCAGGATTTTACAGAAAAACTTGATTTTCATATTTGGGCCAACATAATAAAGAATACCATACTCAGTTAAATACCAGTCAACAATATTTAGTTTGATCCAACTATATAGCAGTTTTAAACTAAAACTGACAAAGTAATACAGATGTACATCAAACAATTGCAGGAAGATAACAGAACAGGGATTTAACAATAAATTGTCAGGGGACATTACTCTATCATCAACCAGTTACTTAAAATATAACACCGAATTTGCTATGTATAACTTTTTTTGGTACACACAAGAGGACTACCATTTCTAATTAAACCAGCTGTGCTCAATTCAGATCTGCCAACCAAATTTACCTGTCACTTGCAGATTTTCTATAACCCCTTATTTCTTTTCATCCATGGTTTCTAATGCCTAAGCAGAGTATGTTACTTTTCTGTAAATAATGTTAACAGCATAGGCTACAAGTATTGAGGTTTCTTATTGGTATTGTGCAGTTAGACAGCTTTGAAGTATTTTCTCTTGTTTATTATCTCTTGGTCATCCCAGTGGAGACGTTTATTAGTTCTTGGTTTTCTTGATATGATCTCTTTTGCAACTTCTATGTGGGACGTTACAAAATTATTGAATGCTGTGTTGTAGGAATTTTCATTTTGATTTTGTAGTAGCTCAAATCTGTTTCTAACTGCTATGGTATATTGATTGCAGATTTCTCTGTTGTTCGTTAAAACTGACCAGTCATATGCGGATTATGATTTAATAGATTTTTATTACCAACAGAGATAATAATTACACATATAACACGTATGTATATGATACATATATAATACAAAACCACATTAACATACAAATACAAAACTGAAGAAAGAAAAAAACATCAATTAAACGCCAAGTGCCTCAATTGGTCGCACACCACAAAGTTCAACGGAACCTACTGAAGCAAGCCAACATGCTCGTAGCATTACTGCGGGCGAGGCTAAGGCGTTGGAACAGCCAAGCACCCTCACGGTAAGACGAGCCACCTATGATGACAAGAACTTCGCTGTTAGCAGTCCAGCCCCTCCAAACGTTAGAGGCTTGAAGAAATGGTTCACTGACAAGTCTCATACTTCAGGATTTTGTTCCATTCGGCTATGGAAACCGTGACCCTCCCATTTACCGCAGCATCCTGGATGTGGGAGGGAGCAAAGGAGTCACAGACTGTGACGTCCCAGACGAGGCACCTACTTCTTACCCAGGGACAAAAGGTAAGACCATCTGGTCTCTTCCCATCACTTCTGGCAGTGGGTTTGCTTCATCATGTAGTACAAGTTTTTAGTCTAATCAGCAGTATGAGTAGTTGATCATTGAATTATTTTTCTTTGTGAAATTAGCTACTTGTCATTCAAAAATAACAATCATGTGATTTGTGGGTCCGCATCAAATCATGGAAATGCAAATGGCATAGCTTTTCTTTCACAATTCAACCAAGTTGTTAACATTGTATTACACTGTACACAGTAAATATGTAATGTCCAGTTCCTCTCATGTTCTACCTTACAACTAAAATAGTACTTGTAGACAAGTTTTATCTTTGATGCTGTGGCTATATTTCTTTACTTTAGTATAGGTGTATATTGTCCACAGACATAACAGGAGTTGTCTGGGGTATTTATATGAGCATGTCCTTTTGATCTCTTTATTCCTTATAATGTTCTTCAAACATTAATTCACTGCAATTCAAAGGGAATTTTAACTGCATTCACCTCACTTATTACAGTCAGAAAATGCCTGTTTAAAAGGTTTCTCAAATGTCTAGGAGCATGAGAAAGAAATTACATGAGACATATTTTGCAATAATTCCAACATTTCACAGAATAAAAGTACTTTAAATGAATTACACTGGAGAACATTTTCGAAAAAATGTTTAGTTGACCTGTTTTTTACAACTAGTCCTATCTAATTTGATGGTGCTAAGTTAAAAAATGTACCAAAAAATGTAAATTTTGCCATTAAATGCAATACAGGAATAAGAAACTAACATAAATCAAACAATATTTTTTATTGTTTAACAAATATATTATACAAAATGTTTAACTACACATCTTAGAATAGATATTTCTTTCAAACCGGAGTTTCAGCTACTCAAGGAATGAACTTTCTCTTTGCTTCTTTGCGTGAATAATTTGCATTGCGACAGTCTCTTTGAAGACACCAGCAGTAGTCAGCCATCATGTTTATCTTCCATCTGCCTTGATACCTAGTCTCCATGGTCTTGGTGGAATCATTCTCCTTGCTCATCACTCATTGCACTAGGATTTTCAAGGAAGTAGTCCAAATGACTGTGCAGGAAATGCACTTTTACATTCACATTGCAGCCCAGTGCTCAAAAACTGGTTGCACAAGTTCTTCATAATTTGATGACTTCCTGTTTCCCAGGAAATCAGATACAACTGCAGCAAAACATTCCATGCTTCTTTTTCAATGCCAGACATGGTCTACAAAAATTGCTCATCCTGCAATAGCCACCTAATTTGTGGCCCATCAAAATACACCAACCTGGAAACTTTCTGCGTAAATATTTGAAACCGTCACTGTTTCAGTGTTTCAACACATATTCTACACGCTATATGGGGTGCCCAAGTTTTACTTTGATCATCCAGTTTCTTGTCAAAGTAAGGTAAGCTTTCTTCACAAATCTGTGATTTTGTTTCACTGCTTAGGTAAAGTGTAACAGCTACAAAAATAGCAGAAGACATCAGGGCTATCTTTGCATTTCCTTCTCTCACAACTGGTCATATTTCTGAAATACAAAACGTATATTCAAGCCAGTTATTACCTGAGAAAAGTATTCTCAGAATTGTCAAAGTCATAAAGTAAGCAAATCTGCATTTGCAATGGCAAAGTTCTATGACGAGCATACATAGCTTGAAGTTCTTTCTACAGTACAGTTCTCATGTTTGGCAAAAAGTGACCTTGACCCATGTAACCTCACAATTACGACATTAAGAGTGCATTCATAATACCAATTTTTATAAGAAATAGTTAAAGGTTCAACAAAACATGTCTCACCTGGTTTGCAATGATAGTCACACTAAATGAAGCACAGTGTGGGCATTTCTACAAACAAATACAGCAAATACCACAAATATGAGACACGTATGATGTCAAGGATCACAGAAATGTGTTATTTATTAATAATTAATTGTATAAAGGACATTTCTGTCATCATCATGACATTTAAAACTGGTTAGATTGAAAATAGTGAAAGTTGCTCAAGTTTGATGCTTTTTAATTACTGAAGATACTTAAAACATAACTTTTGTAGTTGCATTTACTTTAAATGGCATTGAAAAACTATGTCTTCAAAGTTATTTCAAGATCCACATATGGGCCTGCATTTGATGAAGCCAGGTCTATCCTTAGAAATTATAACAATACCAGAAATGTTGAAAAATGGACAGTTGAGTTTGTGAAAAATCTAGAGCAAAATTGATTTCATTTTTGAAATCAGCACCCCAAAATTACTAGGAAACATGTCTCCAACACCAGACAGCAAAAACCATTTTCCCCAGTGTTATCAGTTGCTCACAGTTACAAGTTACTGATAAGTGTATATAACCACATTAAATATTAAAAATATTCTCAAATAAAACATGTAGGAAATATAACAGCAAGGTGTTTTTAAAAGAATTTATATACTTATATAATGCAGAATATATATATGTAATATTTATATAATGAAGATTATGGAACAAAGTGTGCAAAAAAGGAGTTTCTGTCTCATAAAAGGAAAATTTAAACCAGTGGAATAATGGTTATTAAATATTACAGGTGTGTATTCTATAATTTTCTATTAAAATCATAAATATGACAAAAATCTTTCGAAAACATTTTAATATTTCACAATTAAATTATATAAATACAACCATCAACTATTTTACCAAGCATTACCACTAATTCCAGTGCAGCACACCTCCCTACCACAAGTATCCTATTGTGACAATAGTGTTACTTGAGTATATATGTGATTAATTCAATCAGTATTCTTAGATAATGTTTCATGACAAAAATTACAATGTGTGAATATGTATAGGAGTTGAATAAAAATTCTGAGAGAATGTCTTACAACAAAGCTCAGTAGTTTGATTTCTCACCACTCTGAGTAAGCTTGTGGACAATCAGTTCAGTTATATGAGAAAATGTATTAGCAGATATCACAATGCTATGGTTTATCACCTGTATGAATACGGTTGTGACTTGTCATATTTCCAACACAAGAGAATGTTTTACCACAGATACCACAACGGTATGGTTTTTCACCTGTGTGACTACGCATGTGTCTAGTTAAATGATAGTTACGAGAAAACTTTTTACCACAGATATCACAGCGGTAGGGTTTCTCACCTGAGTGAATGCGCTTATGAGGGGTAAGATTAGAATATCTAAATGTTTTACCACAGATATCACATGTATAGAGTTTCTCACCTGTGTGAATATATATATGAGAAGTTAAACAAGCCTTCTGAGAGAATGTTTTACCACATATGTCGCAGTGGTATGGTTTCTCACCTGTGTGATTACGTTTGTGAATAATCAATTCACTATTACGAGAGAATGATTTACTACAGATATCACAGTGGTATGATTTCTCACCTGTATGACTACGTTTGTGATTAGTCAATATATCACTACGAGAAAATGTCTCACCACAGATATTACAATGATAAGGTTTCTCACCTGTGTGAGTACGTTTATGAACAGTCAAGGTATTATTATGAGTGAATTTTATACCACATTTATCACAGTGATATGGTTTCTCACCCGTGTGAATACGTTTGTGAATAGTCAATTCACCATTACGAGAGAATGTTTTACCACAGATATCACAGTAAAAAGGTTTCTCACCTGTGTGAGTACGTTTATGATTAACCAAATGTGCACGCCTAGAAAAATTGTAATCACAGATATCACATTGGTATGGTTTCTCGCCTGTATGACTTCGCTTATGAATAATCACTTCACTATTATGGGAGAATTTTATACCACAAATATTACAGCAGTATGGTTTCTCACCTGTGTGAGTACGTTTGTGGATATTCACTGTACTATTGCGAGAGAATGTTTTTCCACAAATATCACAACGGAATGGTTTTTTACTTGTGTGAATATGTTTGTGACTAGTATGAATTCTATAAGAGAATGTCTTACCAGAGACATCGCAATATAGTTTTTCACCTGAAGTAATGACATTACTTTTCATGACTGTCTTTCCCTTGATGTCACAGTGGTATGATTTTATCCCTACATCTTCCTTAGTTTGGTGAGGAAATTCATTACTATCACATTGTGTTTTCTTATAAACCTGATTCCCAGACAGTCTCTCCTCCATAATGTGACTCATTGGTCATAACATAGAAATAATTCCTCTTTTATATAATTTTATGAAAATAAATTGTGTGGTTTATAAGGTAAAGTGACTCTGTGATTAGTATACTATACTACTGAGCACAAGGTCATGAGATCAAAACTTATTGATGATAATAAAGTCTATTTTATCTCACAATAAATATTTGAAAATATCTGTAGTTATGGCTCAACTACACATAAACATCTTTTAAATATGTTTGAGATCAGATTCATTCTTCAAGATTTAAATCCTTACATTTTTATACTAATCAGGCCAAGCATGGCTGTATTTGCTTCATTTCTCAATATATATATATAGAGAGAGAGTGATAACATATGGCTAATGTTTATGGTAGCCATGCTAAATTTTCTATTAAATTAATTGAATTCAGCTATCATATCAAAATCACCAAGAAATTCAGTTCCAATTTATGTTTAGATAACCAGTTATAATTCCATCATTAAGTCATTCTTCAGTCTTTGATATTTTTCGTAAATCTGTTGATGTGTCTTGTGTGAGAAATTGTCAACTCAGTATTACCAGATACACTAAAATAAAGTGATAGTAAAAAAAAAAAAAAAGAGACAATTAAATGTGAACACAAAAGATATTAGAGACAAGAAACATCAAAGATATTGAAAGATAAAACAGCAAGAAAAAGACAGAAAATACCTATGGAAAAAAATATATCATATAGTTGGCAGATGTGAAAAATAATTATGAGAATTATGATAGAAAATGATGGAAGGTTGAACAGGATGGACCAGAGGCAGAGAACCAGTCATAAGAAATGAATTGGGGTGAGAGGTCTAGGGAAGCTGAATATAATAAATACAGACGAGTGAAGCCTCCATCATTTATAATTATGTTGTTTTTTTTTAGAAGCAAGGTCTATAAATGATAGAATAATCAGAACACAGTGATTGTAAGAAAATGTTATCAAAGTTTGATAATAATGTAGGTTAATTTAATTTCATCAAAGATTATAATGAATGTGTGGTGTATTTTTTTTTTATTGTTGATATTTGAGCAGTTAGAAACATTTCTATAATTTACTACTAGCATGCATATACTAGCATAAAGACAACATATTTGTCATTGGTTTTAGTACATGACAATCTTTCTTTATTAAGATAGGAGAATGTATGGTATAGAGGAAATTCGGTTGGTTATTTCTAGCTTGAGTAGAACTTCGATGAAAGTATTCCAACTGTTTTTGGGTATGCAAAGGATGACATTCTTAAACATGTCTTTCCCTTTTGAAGGATAAATATACGTTTCTTCATACATATTCCACTCTGTCCATAACAAACTAAATAATTAGCTAACTACTAGCTTTTATGAGTCCCTTTAACTTCCAGTTAATAGTCTACATCACCTGATCCATTTTCTCAACCATATTTCTAACTGACCAACCACTCAATGTCTACAATATTAGCAACTGTTAAATACCTAGGCGATCTAAGTAATCACTCAACCAGCTAAAAAAGTCAGCCACATTTTTGCTCAAATCATATTCTACCATCTTAAAACAGTAGACATTCAGTATCTAGAATGTTTTTATTCATAAGTCTGATAAACCAGAGGCAACCCGGGGCTAAACAACATGAAACCACAGCAGCTTGTCTCGTATGTGACAGTGCATTTGCCATTGAAACACAATTTGGAAAAATATTTTTAAAAATCAAAAATGTCTACCAGATATGCATTTACACACATACCAATACTGATCAATCACTCGCATAACATTAAGCTCCCCTGTTGTTTCTAGCATAACCCCAATAGCCTCTGACTGTTGATTATCAACTATACCTTATATATATCTGTGTGTGTTGGATAAGATAGTGACAGTAGGTAGGGCAGTACCCATAGCCTTTGCATGTCCTCTTTTATTAGTAAAATTGATGTCGTTTATGTGCTGATTGAACATCTGTACATCAATGTCTAAAAACAGGTGAGTGAGTAAGGAATTCTCTAAAGGATATGGTAAAGTGTTTAGTATGGAGCCAAGGAGGTGAGACACGGCAAAAGAGACTTAGTTCTGAGCAACAGAAGTTATTGTAAAACAGAGGAGGAAGACAACATGTCTCTTAGTAACTGGAGTATGCTGGTGGTTGAATCTTTACTGATCAGTTGGATGACCTTATTTTGGATGTAGAACAGAATGTCTGTGTGTGTGTGTAGCAACATCATCACTGTCTCATAGATGTGGGCAGTATAGCAAAGAGGGCCTTATTTGATTTTGTAGAGGATTAACACCTGACAAGAGCTGACATATTTCCTGTCATGCAACTTTCACCATATTATTTTTATAGAGTCTCCATGAGAAATTGTAGAAACTTAAGAGTTTTTAGTGGTGTTGCTGATGATTAGAGAGGGTAAAATACAAGACTATTTGTTGGAAAACATGAGGTGGTTATGGATCCATTGAAGAATGCTGTCAAGGTAACATGGTGTCATTGTATATCTCATATAAAGTATTAAGGTTGCATGTGGATGACACTTGCGTACAGAAATGTTAGAAAACGGATGCTAAATGATGATGATGATATATATATATAAATGTGTGTGTGTACCTTTGTCTAGACATCACATGATGGTTGTAAATGAGCATCATCATCATACAAGCAAAATTGTTTGTTTTCAATTTTCCATGAAAAACGTCAGGGTATGGGAAACTATTATCTTGTTTGGAAACAGGTGAGGGTTGGTGACAGGAAGAACATCTGGCAGTCGTAAATCTACCTCAACAAATTCCGTCTGACCCCTGGAAGCATGGAAAAGTGGACGTTAAATGATGATGATGATGATGATGACAATAATGATAATGTTACACCAAAATATTCCCAATGTGAAAATGGAGAGAGTTCTGTCAACACAGGCATGAATGAAGCCGTCTTATAGGAAGCTTCTGATTCAAGAAATATGGGATGGAAAGACACCATAAGTAAGCAAATTAACTATGAAGTTCTCATGCTAGAAATGCTCATAGGCTCTGATGATGTCAAGTGCAACAACACTAGGAATAACCACTCTTGCCACCCTTATTGAGTATCTGTAGCAGACTTTGTCTACAACTCTTGAGTATTGCTTTTCAATGAGATACCCACCACAATTTTCCCCTTGTGTAAGTGCTTGAAATAATCTGTAATGTCTCAACTCTGTTTTTTGAATCCTGAAGCATTTGCCAATCTAAAACAGCAATGTTTGGTTGATTTCTTTTCTGTTTGGAAACTACCTTCATCTTTACCATTTTTTACTTTGAAATTATTATACTTTAAAGTTCCTATCATCATCATCTTCCTCCACCCCTCATCATCACTACTACCATCACCATCATCATTTTAATGTCCATTTTCCCATGCTTGTAGGGGTCATTGAGACATATTTTCTACAGCTAGATGCCCTTCCTGTTGCCAATTGCACTTGTTTCCAAGCAAGGTAATATTGCCCCATGATAGGACATGTTTTCATGCAAGACTGGAAACCAATGACATTTCTTGTAAGATGATAACACTCATTTACAACCATCATGTGATATCAAGACAAGGAGGCACAAACACACACACATATGACAGGCATCTTTCAGTTTCCATCAATGAAATCCACTTTCAAGGCTTTGGTTGGTCTGAGGCTATAGTAGAAGACATTTGCTCAAGATTCCATGTTGTGGGACTGAACATGAAACCACATGGTTGGGAAGTGAACGTCTTAAACATGAAACCATGCCTGCACCTATCTTCTCTACATGATTGTATGGGGATGTTCAAGCTCAATCAAAAGTATGAAAAATGAAAGGTTTCAGTGAAATAGTGAAATAGTTAGGTGAGGTGCAAACTTGTATTTGCAAAATGTTTATCTATCTATGGCCAGATTCCAACCTGGGCTGCAGCAACAAAGTCCACCTGCCACACCTCTCGGTCCAACATCACTGCCTTGAGGTCCTAGATACATTCCAGGCCAGTGTCTGCAATCAAGTTGTTGATGTAAATGTGACGTTTTCCTCTTCTTACATCACCATGAAGTTGTTTCCACAAGACTAATTTGGATGCTTCTAGTTCAGGGTGGTGCATGCAGTGACCAGATAGTTGCAGCCGTCTTTGCTTGATTTTCTTGCTAACTTTCGGCAGGTTTCCATAAAGGCATTCATTTGTCATATGTTGCTGCCATTTCACATTTAGGGC
>JAOPUL010006364.1:18771615-18782564 GCA_027564515.1 Octopus rubescens | reverse complement strand
CAAGAGGGCTACTCAGCTGCTCCCCGCAGTAATAACCACGGTGGCGTTGCCGCTGAGAATGGCCAGCGACACTCGCTGCAGTAGCCACTCCATCTTGTGGGGCTCATTTCTCCGGTGGGCCACAGCTAATCCTATTTTGCAGAGGAAGTCAGTGGTATGAGGACAAAGAACACCAAATATCTTGACGGCTACTGGCACAAACTGATAGCAGCCGGCCAAGCTTCTATACTTGTTGACCTTCCTCTCCTCCGCATTACGGGCTGCAGCACTGGGGTTTGCAGCAGATGCTACGAGGTTGGTGCCGGATAATGTATCGCTGCACATGGCGTCCCAGAATAGGGATTTGCCTCCCTCGAATGGGAAGAGAGTTATCACGTTGTGGTGCTTACCGTCCTCGCGGTTGAGACCTGCAGGCTCATGTTGGGACAGGAAGTCAGGGGGCATGCTGGGGGAGTTGGCCCGCGCTAAGGATGCAGGCCGAATTCGCCCACTACCGCTCCACAGCAACATTTGTGCAGCTCGCACATGCGGAGACCGAAACATTGGGCACTCCAATGCGAGTGCACTCATCATCTAGAAGGGAACCAGTAGATGAGGAGGGCACTGCATTGAGCCATGCGCCACTATTTGGTTGCAAGGCAGAACGGAAGCAGGTGAGACGGTGCTGGTTGAGTGATGACTCTAGCCACTCGAGGGGAGACTTACATTGGATATCGTTCCAGTTGTGTTGAACATTCGTAATCTGGGGGACTGCTAGCCCATCAACGGTCCAACTGGGTACCTGGTCCACATCCGTCTCGGCTAACCCATGGAGTATGTTGCAAGGAGGGTGTGGCTGGAGGAGACCGAAGAGAGGTCGGCTGGCAGAGCTAGGTCCACCGCAAATCGCACACTAAGGCCGCTGAATCTGATGGGCAGTTCGGTCTGTTGCCAGCCAGCACTGTCAAAACTGACAGTGCAGATCAATTCAGCACAGTACTAGATGTTGCAGTCAAAGTCACTGAGGCGGTCTCTAAACGGGTGATATGGTGCACTGCGCAGTGAGAAAAAGAGCCTGGGCAGGGCAAAGCAATTCCTTAAGAGGAAGAGCGCCAGGTGCGCGTCAATAAGGTGCAGTCTCGCCGTCATCCTGGACAAATCCTCAAGCTTAACCTCCAGTATGGTTTTCGGGAGGATTGGGGAGACAAGGATGGGGACAGCCTAGAAATTAAGCCTCACCATAGCTCACCTCTGACTTGGACGGGTTGATCTCGAGCCTGAGAAGCTTTAAGGATGGGATAACCTGCAGGAGGTCTCTGATAATGATCTCAACCGGACCTCTTAGGGTCGCGTCGTCCAGGTACCAAACATTAAAAGACGTTGTCGGCCGCAAGTACAAAAAGGAGCGAACCAAGAGGGTCGCCTGGCTGAACATTTGTGGAAGAGGCGATCTTGTCGGCAGCCATGTGTGAGCTGGGTGTACCATAGGCAAGATATGCGAGTGGGTACAGCGAAGGGGTACGTCTGAGACAAGTCTCGTCTAACGCTGTTGAAGGCGTTTTTAATATCCAGCTTTAGTAGGAGATGAGGGAGACGTGTGCTGAATGAAGTGTCTTGCAGCATGGGCAGTAGCCTCGCATCTGCACTTGACTCCCATCCCCAGCTGGACAGGGCTGTGTGCTTTGTTCAAGTCGTCGCTGACTGATCTATAGGCTAGCTTGGTCGCAAGATGATGAAAGACGTTTCCCACTGCTATGGGATGGATGTCTACATTCTTTTTCTTCAGCACTATCAGGTTGGCTGAGAAGAGGTCTCGGGCGTGGCAGGGAAGGTCTGCCTGGAGGAGACCGTCTGTCAAAGCAGTGATGGAGTGGAGCAAGTGTACGCCCACCTTGGCAGAGTGTGGAGAGATTAGATCTTTGAGGTGACCGGGTTGCAGGCCATCAACTCCACCAGTGCTACTTGTAGAGAAGGACCTCACAGCGGCAACCACGTCATCGCTGGATACAATCAAGAGTGACTCTGTTAGGGGTTTGGAAAACCCTGATGTCTGCCAGGGGGTGGGGGTCTGTATGTTTGAGACGGAGAGCATCGAGAACGTCAGGTGTAGGAGCGAGGACCATGTCGCTGGAGGCCAGCAAGTGTACCGCTCTAAGCCTTTTGGCACAGTCGGAAGGGGCCTGCAAGCGTGGCGTCGGCCTGAGAGGAGTGAGGAGTTAGTTGGTAGGGGATGGCTGAAGGCGGAGATGTGTCTGAGTCTTGAGGTCAGGGAGGGGGCAGAACCCTCGCCTACCTTCAAGAGTCCTAGAATGAGAGTCGCAAACTGGAGTAGTTTATTCCAGTCTTTCGGGCTGTCGGTAGCAAGTGCCTGGTCTATGGACAACACTAGCGCCTCGGCCACAAAAGCACAAGTAGTCTTGGAGATCCTGAGGATGATTCGCCATGATTGCTTGAGACGGGAGGTCGTTGCTAAGGTGTTGTCTGGGCAGAGCAGGGCCAGGTCGTCATTAGACCACACGGGGGTCTACTCGCCGAGTAGAGTGGGATATGCCGCCACCAGAGGCTAGGCAGCTCAGGCAAAGCTACCAGTGCAGGGATTCTGAGGTGCGACAGGTGAGTTTGACACAGGAGAGGTGGTGGAAATGGTTGCAATTAGAGCAATTTCTGCTCTTCTTGCGCCTATTGTGCGTAACACAGGAGCAGCATAAGGTCATCCTCCTGAGTAGTGGAGGGCCGGGGAGGTAACATACGAGGAAGATGCGTGGGCACAACTGGAGCTGCGTCTATGTACCTAAGTGGATCAAAAAGGGGAGTGGATCCATGTCGGACCTCTCTGTGGAAGCATGTAACCAGAAACGAAAGCAAGAAAAAAAAGGAGGAGAGAGCAGAAATATGTGAATAAGTAAATATATAAGTGAATAAAAAGATTTGAAAGAAAAAAAATGGTGGGGGGATAAGGAACGAGCGTAGACAGAATACAATATAAAGAATGGAATATAAAGAATGGAATATAAAGAAAGGAGATGAAAAATAAAATAGTAGAAGAAAAGAGAGAGTTAAAGAAAGAAAGGGAAAGAGAGAGAGAGAGATGAGACAGGGGAGCGAGATATTGTTTGTGGTGAAATCATCATTTTGTTTCTAATCTCGGCTTTGCATATAGCGTTATGTTAAGGTAAGAGGAGATAGAAGAACGTAAATATAAGTGTATGAGCCATGGATGCAGGACTGTTGATTGTGGGGGTTAATGGGTTAGTATAGAAGGATGGCTGTGGCTGCTGGACTTGTCATTGTTGCTGCTGCTATGGTCCTTGTTGAATGAAAGGTGGTTGGAGAAGGTACATGTTGAAGTTTCTCAAAGTGCCAGTGGATCAATTTAAACGAGATGTGGTTTCTCTTGAAAAATTTTGTTATCATTGATGTTACTGTCGCTGCCGCTGTTATTGTTGTCCTTGTTGCTGCTCCTAGTGGTGGTGGTGATGGACATCTCCTTGTTTAACCTGCTTGCTACCAATCCAGTAGCAATGCCAACAGGCTAAAGGCTATCACCCTCTCTCTTTGTTGTGACATGACTCTCCTCTGTCTCACCCCCTCTCTCATTGACAACTGGATCCGTCTTGAACATTATTATTGCTGCCATTGTTGATCAAAAATTTTAAAACTTTTTCCACGTGGAAGTAAATATCGGTAAGTCTCCCAAGAAATAGGGGCGCTTTAAACAAAAAAGCAACTCACCGGCAGAAGAAGGATCCCTTATTCCCCAAACTAGTCGAAAATGACGGGAAAGCACAGCTATTTTCCGGAGAAAACTGAATGTTTTTGCAAACGAAATACGGAACTGAGGTCAAGCGTTGTCTAAAATGTACGTGTTTGGGCAGAGAGCATGAAGTATGTGTGAAACCTTCATGACGTCAAAATCGTTTGAGTACTTGTCAGGGGTTCGAACTTTCTAACGTGTAAAATCCTTTTGTAAAGCTGCTAAAAGCAGCACACAGTTTATTGTATTGTTCCGTACATTTTCAAAGAACGATGAACATAGCCACTATATGCATTAAGTTAGATATCCGTCGGCATTTAAGAGTGTTCTTGTGGTGGAAGAGATGTTTCCATATTTAAATAATCAGAGAAAAAACGTAAATACTCACTGAAAATTGAAGATATTCAAGTTTTTAAAGTTATTTCAAAGAGGATTTCAGTAGTATGGCTGGGTTGGAATTGTGTTTCTCTGACTTCAGCTGCTGACTAGTCAGAGCTGCAAAAAACATGTCCTAGTCTGTATTATCATAACTATATGATGAACAGTTACGTGAAACTCTGAGTAACAGTTTGTGAGGGTTTTTGTTTTATTTCAATAAAATATTATGCATGTATATGTGTGTGCATCGTGTGTCTCCCATCGTTTACACAACTGAGTTTGGTTTGTTTATGTTCCTGTAACTTCAAAAGAGACTGATAGAATAAATACCAGACTCAAAATATGTACTGGGTTCAATTTGTTCGATTAACTCTACAAGGCAGTGCTCCAGCATGGCTGCAGTCCAATGACTGACACAAGAGTAAAGAGTGTGTTTATTTATATGTGTGTGTGTGGAGATGCATGGCTTAGTAGTTAGGTTGTTGTACTCCTGATCATAAGATAGTGGTTTAGATTACTGGAGTGAGTGATGCGTTTGGTTCTTGAGCAAAACACTTCATTTCATATTGCTCTAGTCCTCTCAACTGCTAGAAATGAGAAATCCTGTGATGGACTGGCATCTGTCCAGTGGGAAATATATATGCCACAGAATCTGGGAAACTGGCCTTATGAGCCTATGGCTTGGGAAGGACCTTTCATCCTTTTTTGATATATATAAGCAGAACTTATAGAAGTTCCCACAGTCTTTATGACTGAGATAAGTTTAGCATCTTGCCCTCTGCTTTTGACATGTTAACTGAAACTCATTATTTTTACTGTTTTTCTATGTATGTCTTCAACAGAGGATACGACTTTTTTTTAGCAAATTCTAATATAGGATAAAAGGCAGCTATGAACATAAGCACCCATCAAAGATAATTCCGGTATTATTAAATGACAGAAAAAAGTACTTAAGATGAATTTTTAAATGCTCATAGCAGCAAAACTGATGACTGAGTTTGTAATCAAATCATTCTCAAATAAATAATTAGGAAGCATATCAGCCAAACATTTTTAATGAAAATAATTTTAAAACTCTCTCTTTATATATAGAGCGAGAGAGCACCCATGCCTATAACACATTAAAAGTACTCATGCCAGTGCCACGTTAAGAGTACCCATGTCGGTGACACATTAAAGGCACCCGGTACACTCTCTGGAGTGGTTGGTGTTAGGAAGGGCATCCAGAAGTAGAAACCATGCCAAAATGGACTGGAGTCTGGTGCAGCTCTCCAGTTTGCTAGTTTCCAGTCAAATCGTCTAACCCATGCCAGCATGGAAAACAGATGCTTGATGATGATGATGATATATATAATGGAGATTCTGAAACAAAGCTTAAATAAATAAATTGAAATTACTGTCTTTCATGAAAGTTAAAATTTAATCACTTACAAAGTATAAAATGTACATTTTAAAGAGAAGAAAAGGTAAGCGTGTGGATATTTTCAAAAAAGAGGTCCTCAATCATAGAGATGTGTCATACAATAAACTTGTAACAATAATGGATGCTAAACATTACAGGTGTGGATTTTATAATTTTTCCATAAAAATTAAATATTACAAAAATTTCTGAAACGATACAATATTTCACAATCAAAATGCATAGATTCTCACATTACCCATTTTTCAAGGTGGGGGTTACGTAATTAAATTTACTTTCTAACCACATGGTTTCAGGTTCAGTCCCAATGGATGGCATCTTAGGCAAGTGTCTCTGCTACCATAGCTCAGGGTCAACCAAAGACACATGAGTGGATTTGGTACATGGAAACTGAAAGCCCGTCATAAGTGTGTGTGTGTTAGTGTCCCCTTGTTTGGACTTCACACAATAGTTGTCACCGACATACAAATGGTGTCCTTCATTTTCAATCTTCCTTGAAAACATGTCTGGTCGTGGGGAAATTAATACCTTGATTGGAAACAGGTGAGGTTTGGCAACAGGAAGGGCATCTGCCATCAAAAATCTGTCTCAACATGTTCTATCTGACCCATGCAAGCATGAGAAAGTGGACATTAAAACTATGATGACAGTGATAACAAATATTCCACTGTAGTACGAGGTGCTATCAAAGAGTTCCTGGACTAGTTCTGTAGCGTGCCAAGAGATGGCAGTACACAATTGCGTGCGTAGTGAGAGCTAGCAGTGACCTTCATGGGGCAGTGTGCTGAGCGACATCGCTGTTTACTTCGCAAGTTATGAAATTTGTGTTTTTGTGATCACGTGTATGCTGTAGTCTGTCAAGATCTCCATCAGCGTGACAAGAGTTGGGTCTACGGGTTTGACCCTGAGATGAAGCACCAGTCATCACAATAGAAGAGGCACGACAGAGCTGCAGTTCAATCAAGAACATGCTCACCGTTTTTTTCGACATCCGTGGTCATGTGTATTGAGAATTCATCTTCCAGGTCCAGACTGTCAAAGCGACCGGATCTGTGGAGTTCGAAGAATTGGATTCTTCACAACAATGCACCATTACTGAGCTCTTCTCTCTCATGAGTTTCTCACCAGACATAGCACCTGTGGACTTTCATCTCTTCCCCCAAGATGAAATTGCAGCTCAAAAGTTGCCTTTTTTAAACCGTTGTCAAGATCCAGAGCAAATCGCTGAAGGTCCTCAACTTGCTTACGGAAAACGACTTCCAGGCCAGATTCCCAAAGTGGCAGGAACCGGTGTATTGCTGTGCAAGGTAACTATTTCTAAGGAGATGATGTTAAAACTTAGGTAAATAAGTTATTAAACATAACTAGTCTGCGAACATTTTGATACCACCTTGTACATCTCCTCAACTACTTTTCTGTGGCATGATATAATTTTGTGATAATACTTTTCAATGAAGTTTGTGTTTTAAGTATATTTGTGACTAATTAAATTAGTACTGAGATAATGTTTTACCTCAAATCTCACATTGGTTTGGTTATTACATACATGAATATATGATGTGCTGAACGAGCATTCTGAGGCAATGTATACCCATAGAACTCACAGTGGTTTTCTTTTTCACCTGGGTGGATTAGTATGTGATTAATCAAACTAATCTTTCAAATAGCTTAACCATAAATATCAGGGAAATGCTTACTCAATGGTTTGATTTATCACATGGGGTTTTGGGTTCAGTCCCACTATGTGACACATTGAGCAGGTATTTTCTACTATAACCCCAAGCCAACCAAAGCCTTGTGAGTGGATTTAGTAGTTAGAAACCGGAAGACCATCGTATCATCATCATTTAACATCCATTTTTCATGCTGGCATGGGTTGGACGGCCTTGACAGGAACTGGTAAGGCCAGGGGCCGCACCAAGTTCCATAGTCTGTTTTGTCTTGATTTCTACGGCTGGGTGCCTTTCCTAACACTAACCACTCCACAGCGTGTACTGGGTGCTTTTTATGTGGCACCATCACAGGTGCTTTTTATATTTACATATACATGTGATGTGTGTGTGTCTCTCCTTGTCTGAATATTGGGTGACAGTTGCAAACAAGCACTACCATCATACAAGTGGTGTCTTTCATTTCCAATCTTCCATGAAAACATGTCCAACCATGATGAAATACTACTAACAGGTGAGGGTTTGTGACAAGGGCATCCAGGCATAGAAAATCTGATCAATGAATTCTATCTGACCCATGAAAGCATGGAAAATTTGACATTGAAACAATAACAATGATGATGCTGACAATGTAAATATGTCTATAATAAGTCAAATGAACATTCTGAGAGAATGCTTGACCACAGAATTCACTGTGGTATCCATTCTTAGCTACATATGTATATTCATGAACAATCAAGAGAATGTTTTCACCAAGCAACCCACAGGTAAGAATCGAAGGCTTCTTACTCGTGTAGGTACGTTTATGAACAGTCAATTCACTATCATTAGAAACTGAATTATCAGATATTACAGTATTATAGTTTTTCAATTGTGTGAATGCTTATGTGTCTAGTCAAATGAAAATTACGAGAAAACCTTTTACCACAGATATCACAATGGTACGGTTTCTCACCTGTATGAATACGCTTGTGAATAGTTAAATTAGAATTTGTAGAAAAGGTTTTACTACAGATATCACAAGGGTGCTGCTTCTCACCAGTGTGAGTAAGTATATGAGAAGTTAAACTAGGCTTCTGAGAGAATGTTTTACCACAGATATCACAGGGGAATGGTTTCTCACCTGTATGACTACGTTTGTGAATAGTCAGTTTATCATTACGAGAAAATGTTGTACCACAGATATCACAGTGGTATGGTTTCTCACCTGTGTGAATACGTTTGTGAACAGTTAAGTCACTATTACAAGAAAATGTTTTACTACAGATATCACAATGGTATGGTTTCTCCCCTGTGTGAGTACGTTTGTGAATAGTCAAGGTATTTTTACGAGGGAATGTTTTCCCACAGATATCACATTGATATGGTTTCTCACCTGTATGACTACGTTTGTGAATAGTCAATTCACCATTACGAGAGAATGTTTTACCACAGATATCACAGTGAAAGGGTTTTTCCCCTGTGTGAGTACGTTTATGATTAACTAAATGTACATGCATAGAAAATTTGTGACCACAGATATCACATTGGTATGGTTTCTCACCTGTGTGACTACGCTTATGAACAATCACTTGACTATTACGAGAGAATGTTTTACCACATATATCACAGTGGTATGGTTTCTCACCTGTGTGGGTACGTTTGTGAACAGTTAAGATACCCTTACGTGAGAATGCTTTCCCACAAATATCACAGTGGAATGGTTTCTCTCCTGTGTGTGTACGTTTGTGGGTAATTGCAATTCCAATATAAGCAAATGTTTTGCCACAGAATTCACAACAGTATGATTTTTCCCCTGTATGAGTACATACATGACTAGTCAAATGTTCCTCTTCATTCCAAGAAAATGTTTCACCACACATATCACAGTGATATTCTTTCTCACATGCCTCAATACATTGATGTGGAGACAAGGAACAGTTTCCAATGAATCTTTTACCACATATTTTAGAAGAGTAAACATCTGAGTTTGCTTGAAATGGTTTGTCCTCATTGTCATCCTTACTTTTCATGAATGTCTTTCCCTTGATGTCACAGTGGTATGATTTCTTCCCTACATCTCCTTCAGTTTGGTGAGGAAACTCATTATTCTCACATTGTGTTTCCTTATAAATCTGATTCTCAGACAGTCTCTCCTCCATAATGTGATTTGTCAGTCATAAAATATAAATATAATTCCTTCTTTTATATAATTTTGTGAAAATAAATTGTGTGGTTAAAAGGCAAAGAGATACTGTGATTAACATACTAGACTACTGAGTAGTCATGAGATCAAAACTTACTGATAATAATAGTCTATTTTATCTGACAATAAAAATAAATAGTTGAAAATATATGTACTTTTGTCTCAGTCATATATAACATCTTTTAAATATGTTTGAGGACAGATTCCTTCTCCAAGATTTAATCCTTGAATTTATATGAATCATCTCAAGCATAGCTGTATTTGCTTCACTTGTCAGAATATATATAAAGAGAAATATAACATGTGGATAATATTTACATTAACTGTGCTAAATTTTTCCTTTATTTCCAATTAATGTTGGAATATTTCTTTAGGTTAGATAACCACTGTTATATTTCCTCTATTAAGTCATTCTTCAACTTTTCATATTTTTCATGAATCTGTTGATGCGTTTCATGTGAGAAATTGTCATCTCTGTATTACCAGATACACTAAAAAAAAAAAAGAGATAGTAAAAATTGAGAGATAATTAAATATGAACACAAAAGATATTAGTGACAAGAGACATCAGTGATACTGAAAGATAGAACAGAAAGAAAGAAACCGAAAATATCTATGGAAAAATATTATGCAGTATGGAGATGTAAAGCATAAACATGAGATCGGCAGTCGATCGACTTTCGTCATATCGGACTAAGGAAACAATGTTTTCCATTGGTCTTTCAATTGCTAATGCTATCTATCGGTCGCAACTCCAGGTAGAAGGAGCAATGTGAAATAAAGTGTCTTGTTCAAGGACATAACACATTATCTGGTCTGGGAATTGAACTCACAACCTCACGATTGTGAGTCCAATTCTCTAACCACTCAGCCACGTGCCTTGAGATTTATGATAGAAAAGGATGGAAGTTTGAGAGGATGGACCAGAAGCAGAGAACCAGTCATAACAAGTGAAATGGGATGAGAGGTTAAGGGAAACAAAATATAATATAGACACAACACAGAGTGAGGCCTTCTTTATGTATTTATGGCTGTGTGGTTAAGAAGTTTGCTTTCCAAGCACATGGTTTTTTGAGTTCAGCCCCATGGCATGCCACCTTGGGAAAGTGTCTTCTACTATATTCCTGGGATGACCAAAATCTTGTGAGAAAATTTGGTAGTTAGAAACTAAAAAAAATCTGTTGTATAAATGTATGTCTGTGTATGTGTGTGTGTCTTTCTCTCTCTCCTTGTCTTGACATCATGTGATAGTTGCAATGAGCATCACCATCATAAAAGCAGTTCCTTCATTTCCAATCTTTTGTCAAAATGGCAATAGGGAAATATAAGGTTGCTTGGAAGCAGGTGAAGGTTGGCAGCAGAAAGAGTATCCAGCCATAGAAAATGTGCCTCAATGAATTCTGTCTGGCTCCTGTAAGCCTGAAAATGTGGATGTTAAAACAATGAGGACGATGAAGCAAGGTCTATGACTGGTAGAATAAACAGGGCATATATCATCATCATCATCATCATCCTTTAACGTCTGTTTTTCCATGCAGGCATGGGTTAGACGGTTTTGACTGG
>JAOPUL010006364.1:18757147-18771515 GCA_027564515.1 Octopus rubescens | reverse complement strand
GATTTCTATGCCGTCTTACGGCTTATTTGTTTTGTAGTTTCTTATTTAATCGCTTCATCTCTATTTCACTTCAATACATCAAATAAATGCGTTTGCATAGTCAAAACGAGGATCTATATATATATATATATATTCTCACAATGCAGATAATTTTACAAAAGTCCAGGCGCAAAGGTTCATCCTCACAAGAAACCAGTCTTAGAAACGTGTAAATACACCGATTTCGTTGATGTATTAAAAGTTAACTGCTCGGAGTTTGGGACATAAGCAGTACCAACAGCTTACCGACTGCTGGCGCAAGCAATATTTCTATTGATGGTTGTCGTGACGTTTTTACATGTGGCGTTGGAGGTGGTTGAAGATGGTGGTGCTGGCATATTATTAGATGCTAGTCGCAGTCACTGTGGTGCATTCGTAGGCGTCAGCGGCACATCTCCGATCGGCTGCTAATTTTTTTGAATTGAGGCGGTGGATCAATAACGCTTATTATATTCTTAACTTTCCGGTGTGCCGCTCCGAGACCAGTCTGGAGGTGTCTATATCCTTGCTGGTATTGCCTCATTTAGTCAGATGTTTGCGGAAGGAAGACGCGTCGTTAGTGACATTTCCTTTCATTCGGACTTGGAGGGGTCCAACTGTACTGCCGATAAAGAAATTCCTTGCATTTGGAGCATCGAGTTTGTACGTAGAGACATTCGAGTGTTCTGGATAGGGCAGTTCGCCAGTATACACAGCTCTTGTTCTTCGCGTGACGGCTTCGTTGCCAGATTTTTACGTAGAGACGGTCCTTAGTGGGCCAGTAGGATGTCGAGTCCTTCCCTGCGAATGGCCTTGTAAATGGCGAAGGTAATATTCACTAAAAAGTGAGGAATCTTCAAGAAGAAGGTCTTGGAAACTGCCCTCTTGCCACGTTGGTGTTGCCCGTGTACCATCGTGGAGTTAACAACGGACGTCGGATATCCGTTGGTCTCAAGTACCTGTTAGAACTGGCCAACATGTGCATCACAGCTGGTACTGGTACCTCATCGTTTGGTTCCTGGTAATCTCATTATGCACATACCTCATAATACCTCTAATAGAGAGGGTCGAATTGAAATGGCCAAAGAAGCCTCGCAAGCTGATTTTATGTAGAAAACTTTGTCCAATGTTCCCTCGTACGATATGTTTAATCGTAAGTCTAGCATGGAGAGGTAACAATCACTGTGAGAGTGCCCAATAGTGAGTTTAATGTGATGGTCCATCTTTCTGAAAGTATCTAATATTGTGGAGGTGTCATCATTGGGTGTGCATGAGGACGTCATCCACATACCTGGTGAAAAATGTGCATGATCGGCCAAAGAGGAACTTAACGTGATCTAGTATATAGTATATAGTAGGACATATTATCTATAGTATTATACATATATATATATATAAAATAAAAAAAAAATAAATGGGCGATCGACTTTTGTCAGATTGGTCCTAGGAAACAATGTTTCCCCACCGGTCTTTCAATTGCTAATACTATATATTGGTCGCAACTCCAGGTAGAAGGAGCAACGTGAAAATAAAGTGTCTTGCCCAAAGACACAACGCATCACCCGTTCAGGGAATCGAACTCACAACCTCACGACTGTGAATCCAATTCTCTAACCACTCAGCCACGCTACCATTACTAGAATAGCGTCTGCTCTTATTACAATCCACTGACTGTACACAGCTTTCCTCATAATTCTCTACTGTTATTTTCCCTTAACAACAACTATTATATTCATTCTACAACAACTATTATATTATATTATATACTATATTATTCATTATATTATATATATAACACATATATTCATTCTCTACAGCTAATTACATTGTGTAAGCTATCCTTCTAAACATGAATTTCTGTATTCAAACATTACTAAATCATATAAACCAAGTGGTTTGCCAGAATTTATGTTACTGGCACAAACACACACAGGGCTTACACCTTGAATCCATATTATTTCTTGATGATCACCAGTATATGACCCATACAGCTAGATTCATTAGATTATTTCTTTTGAACATTACTCATCATTAGTCTCTCTTCCTGTGAAAAGTTTGGTGAAAGCTAAGTTGTTATTCTTGACATGAATTTCTCTTCAATCATACTCCTACCGTGGCATCACTTTACCAACTTAAGTATCACTCAGAGCACTCCCACAAATACTCTATCAACTGGGTATATCTGAGAACATAGTCATCTCTCCTAGACAGTTTTTTTAACTACATTACTAACCTGCTCTCAACCTGATCCTATGCATTCAGTATTTAACTTAATATTTATCTCATCATCATCATCATTTAGCATCTGTTCTCCATGCTGGCATTGGCTAAATGGTTTGACTGGTTGTTTTTAACATGTTACCGGCATGTATATAAATCTCATTCAAACAAAACATCAACATTTCCTGTCTGATGTAATTATTTACCATGAAAAAGACATGAAAAACATCATACAATTGGGATTTGATAATCTGGTCCCATAGAACAATACCAAAACAAACTCTATAAGTATCAACAAATCACACTCAAATAGGACATCCATGAGCACTCATTACAACAAGAGATTTTAAAATCTCTTTAACCTTTTATACAAACAATATATATATTTTAAAAGCTACACCAGTTTGGAGTTCCTGCTTAGACCTATAAAATACTTCACTTACAAACAATTGCTAAACATATAGAGAAGACATACATATACAGTCTTTACTAAAGTATAGCAAACAAATGAGTATAGCTAACATATGAGTCTCTATGCGGTTGTTCAACCTGCTAGAGATAGCGGCCAAATCTTCCCCAACAAACACCATACTGTCTTAAAAGTGTTCTGACAAATTAGATAATACTAAGTCTGAAAAGATGGCAAGAATGATGTTCATTCGTTCATTCCCTTTATCAGGTCTCTTTGTTCCATTCACTACAATGACCTCTCTGCCCAACTCTAACCATCTGTCACTATCACACTCTAATGAACTTATCTACCCACCCTTCCTGATTCTTTGTTTGCATTCTCTCATAATCACTTTTTTCTATCTTGAGAGTATGCTCTGACACCTTGTCACCACCATCATTGTCTTCTTTCCAGCTACACCCACCCATCGTTATATAATGCAAGGTAACCATATAGAAAGACACTTGTGTCTGTCCCTCTATCATACTTTAGCCTTTCAACACTTGACATAAAGCCACTTCCCTATCTACTACAACCCCACTCAGTCAAAGGATCTTTTCTGTCTTGCAAGTTACTTGGCAATCTCAGTAGTGCTGGTGTCACAAATATAGCACCAAATTCACTGTAAAATGGTTGGTGTTAGGAAGGGCGTCAACCATAGAAACCATGCCAAAACAAACATTGGAGATTGACACTGTCCTACAGCTCATTGGATGCTGTCAAACTATCCAACCCATCTTTGCATGGAAGCCAGACATTAAATGATGATGATGCTGATGCACATCAACTAGAGTACAGTATACACACCAAAAATGTCAATTCATACCATTCCAATGTGTTGAGTAAAGTGTTTACTCCACTGAACTGCATTCCATCATTACCTCCATTATGTCACACAAACTGCACTCACTTCTCACCCTACTCTTTCTGCAACTACCACTCTCCACCACCATCTGCCTCACTCCTCTTTTACTATCCTCCCCACTCTCCTCCCAGTCCTCCACTCGTTTACTTACCCTACTCCGCTTCCCCATCCCATATACACCCTTTCTGACCTCACTCCCTTTCACCCATCTCTCCCATCCAGCTTCCACCCAATCATCCTTCCCCCTCCCCCTCCACACTGTTGTCACATTCCCTCCTGATTTACCTCTTTCCAAAGCTCAGTGTTCTCTTAGTAAAGGCTTACATTTACACCCACCAGCGATGTGTTCAAGACCCATACAAAAATTGAATGTTTTTTTGCGCTGCATCAAACTACATGCGTTTTATGGTTTTATGCACCGACTGCCTCCATTTGCTTCACTAGCTTGGGTCACCACCGAGCCCCGGCCATTTCAGCACTCTGGATCTATTCAATGATGCTGGTCGCCATGCAGTTGACCATTTCAACTTCCAAAACCGATCACAACACCACAGCAACTCCAAGGCCGAACTTGTCATTCTCTGGTTTCTTCATTGCTCCGATAACATCGTCATCAAATTAGCAAACAAGGGCGCTGACGTGGTGGTATGGCGGACCGATCTCTACAAAAACAAAGCGATACGACACCCGTGGAACCCGTCTTCTATTGCCCCGTGCCCTCTGACCTCATCCCTGCTCCCAACACTTTGTTTCTCTTCCCCTCCCACTGCTTCCAACCTGATCGATCCATAAACCCCGGCTGCCCAATTGTCTCCACTAATTGCCCCTACCGAACTCATCACTGCCTACTTCGATATCCTCCTCGCACCTCTGGTTGTCACTTTCCCATTCCACATCAATGTTTGTTTTCTCTGCGAACCTTCATGTTTTATGTAGAGTGGAGATGAGGCAGGTGAGAAGATAACGGTAACCTTGGTCCAACACGAGAATATCAAATTAGTTTCGCAAAATTCATTTTGTTTTCCTTTATATTAATTACTAAGCATATAAAAACAAACAGATGTATGAAAAATGACATACATTCTATGTAGATAATTATATTAACAATACTTACATATTGAAAAAGGCACAGTGTGAAATATGTTGCATTTGTTCAAGTAAGAGTGTACAAGGATAGCTTCAACTTTTACGGTAAACGTTAATTTCCATTCTGAAGTTCACTAATAAAGAATTCTGTATCTATTTCTTACAGAGTTCATTACCAATCAACTATATTCTAATTGATTGTCTAAATGATAGTTAAGTGCAGCTGACGAAGTAATATAGATATGCATCAAACAATAGCACAAAGTGAGCGGAATTTATGAAAATTTAAGTCAAGAGATGTATCTCAATTGTCAATGAGTCTAAAAGCTGTATATTTGATCATTATTAGTTGCCTCATGGTTTTCCACACTTCATTATTATCTTCGACATTATCAACATAACATACTTTGTCTAATATTTACTTATTGTTATTTTGGTGACTGGTGGGAGACTATTTTTTTTTTGCGGCTGGTAGATTGTTTTGTTCTCATAGCCTTAGTTTCGAATATTTATTCGCTATATAATACAATATTTTATTTGTTTAAAATCATTTTAAAAGAATGGAAATTTAATTTTTTTATAAGGTAATGTTATTTAATTTAATAATTTAATTTTTTATGGAGCAAGCTACAAAACTATTTATGATTTTAATTATTTGATTCTTTTTTTAACGTTAAGAGATTAAATAATAGAAAATAACGTTTCTCACAATTTAAAGAGTATATTGGAGTTGTTTTTCAAATAAATAATCTATATTAGAAGCATTGAAATAATGAATTGGCAAATGTCGGTAACGTGTTATATGCTTGACACCGGCCAGCTACTTTAAAAAACAAAATTTTCTTCGGGGTACGGATCTAAGTGCGCGATTGGAAATGAAAGAAATTGAAGCCAGGAATGTACAAAAATAGACATGGCTATCTAGCATGAGCGAAACGAAGAAGTACTTGAAATTAGGCTGTTAAACATCATTATGATAGATTTCGAGTTGTGTTATTGAAAATAAAACATTTTTTTGTTAAAAATACAAAGAAACAGATGCACGTAAAAGTAATTGCAAACTAATGAGAGTCATTTCGAAAAATAAACAAAAATATTTGAAAGACTACGGAAGAGAAATTTATGAATGAATTTGTATGTCTCTCTCTCAGGCCAACAGCATCGTTTAATTAGAAAAAAGAAGACATTTCTTTTACACACATTAATTTTTATGGTTGCAAAACGAAATACTGTGTCCTTGCTAGCAATAAATATTTACGTACTAGTTGCCAGGAATGAATTTAATATGTAAATTGGTCTATTCAATAGTGTTACACCGCTAAATTTCGTGGATGGCTGATGGGTTGGATGTGGTGCTGATGAAAGAACAATAACTTTTGAAATATGCATATACACCAATTACCTATTTTTTCTATCTTCGATCGCATTGTTTACATAGACGTATCGTATAGAAACATATGGAAACAACGCACTACTAAGACAAAAGTAAGGCGTGTCGCTAACGATGACAACAATTTCGCTGTCAGCGGCCCACCTTCTCCAAATATCTCAAATGCGACAACCTGGAAGAAATGGTTCCCCGACAAGTCCCGATACTTAAGGATTTTGTTCCGTTCGGCTACGGAAGCAGTGACCCTCCTATTTAGCATTCAGGAGGTAGGGGTGGGGGGTCACTGACTGTGGCGTCCCAGGTGATGCATCTACCACTAGCCCAAGGACAAAGGGTAAGGCCATCTGGTAACTTCTCATCACTTCTGGATAATCCCACCAGCTCCAGAACTGAGCCGGGGCCTACTTAAAGATCAGGTTTAGCTCGGTGTGACGAGTGAAACGACCAGCATTTAGGCGGCAAGACAAACCACGAAGGCCTGTGGAGTCGAAGGGGCCTACCACAGTGACATCTCAGCCCCCTCCCCCCACACACAGATGTCGACTGCCCCTCTGAGTGCAATGGAGATGCGGAGCTCATCCAGACTGAGTAGACCGCCAATATTGGCCACAGGTACGGCATCAATCCAGTCCCACCAAAATTTCGCACTTGCGAAAAGTACGCGACACCTTGAAAATTGATCAAAGAGAGAGTTGAACATATCACTTAAACACATATTGTCCCATACTCTTTGCTTCCGTCTATCATCATCTGTATCAGGAACTAACAAACTCCACTGTAGTAGAGCTTCATCCAGCTCCCTGTTGGAATTAGTCCATGTTGGAAAGGAGAGGATATTACCTATCAAAGAGGAGCAAGCGTGGAGGAAAGAAAGGAAGAAACAGAAACGACCACTTACGCAGACCTAGACCCCCGAACCATTTGGGCAAAGCAGCCTGATCGCGGGACTCTGGAAAGAGTCTGACATTAATCAAGCATTCGAGTTCCCTGAAAATTAGGTCGTCAAAGCATTAGGGAGACGACGAGAGGGAGTATAAGAGGGATTAACTCTGATAAAATACAATAACTTAGGAATCGACAAGCAATTCCTAAGTATTAAAAAAAACATTGGTGGGGCTCAATTGCCTCAATTGCTCACAGTTAGCCATCTTGGATCGAAAGCTCGGTCAATAATTGGGGCTCCAAGAGAGCACCACGCTGATGAGGGAGAAACAACGATAGAGGGAAGGAGTCTGTAAACAGGTTTACAGTCTGCTGATGTAAAGCTGGATGGCTGAGGAGCCAGAGTTCACATTTGGAACTGTTGATGCTAAGGCCCCTACGACCAAGTTCCTTAATCATTGTCCTCGCAGTTGCAAGGACCTTATCAGGAGGTTCCCCCACCCCCGAACAAGCATCATCAAGATACCAGATATTCAAGTCCAGGTCAACTCCCATCTTGATGATATCATTGATATCCCGTGCAAATAGAGTGGGTCACCCTGTTGAACTCTAGAGGCAGATGAGATGAGATGGTCACCAAAGGAGAAGTAGGATGGCTCCCAATAAGCTTGCCAAGCAAAATGGTAAAACTGTGGGGCATTCTCCTTTACTGAACGGAGGATGACATCCCGTCTCATGGAGTTGAAGGCATTCCTGAGATCTAATTTGAGGATGACCCTTGGGGTCTCAGAAAGCAAGTTGGTGAAAGCTCTAGTGGCGTGAGTGGCAGCCTCACAACCTAGCTTGGTACCCACCCCTAGCTGAATAAGGGAAATTTCGGTGAACAGGTAGTTTGAAACCAAGGACAGACAGACTTTCGCTGTGAGGCGTTGCAGAGTACAGCCAACTGCTATGGAGCGGAGGTCACCATTGGGCTTTGTGAGACCAAACAGTTTAGCTCCAAAGAACAGGGGGCGAATGTAGGGAAGGACACTCTCAGACGAGAACATGTTGATGAACTGGGTTAGGTTCTCCAAGAGCTCAAGACTGGCATCACTGGCTGACAGGGAGATACCATCCCTGAGATGCTGAGGTCGTAGACCATCAATCCCAGCACCAGAACTCGCAGGAAATGGTGCAATCGTCATCCTGGCGTTGTCTGGGGGTGAAAACAGGTTGTAAAAAACCCTGGTGGGTTGGGCCAGTGTAGGTAGTTAACCGGATGGACTGGAAAATAAGTATCAGGACTTGTCGGTGAACCATTTCTTCTAGCCTGTGGCGTTTGAGACGTCTGGAGGAGCTGAGCCGTTGACAGCGAAGTTCTTGTCATCGTTAGCGTCTCGCCATACCGATATGTCAGGTGATACCCGTGAGAATGCTTGGCTGTTCCAATGCCTTAGCCTCGCCGTCCCCCGCGGTAATGCTGCGAGCGTGTTGGCTTGCTTCAGTAGGTTCCGTTGAGCCTAGTGGTGTGTACGACCAACTGATACACTTGGTGTTGAATTGATGTTTTTCTTTTTCCTTTTTTTTTTCGCTCATGATTGTGTTTACTTTGGTTTTGGATTTGGATTTTAGTGTGGAATATTTATGTAATTAAGTACGCTGTAACAATTGTCTAAAATAAAAATCAATCTGTAATAAATAAAAAAAAAACGAAAAGTAAAGCACAATATTGATTTGTAAACTTTTAATAAACTTGATAGTATATTATGATTGCAAAACGAAATACTGTGTACTTTACTAGCAATTAATAGTTCAGCTTTAATTTTTGGTGGCTGAAAGTTAACTCATAGAATTGAACACACCAGAAATTTGTTTTTTGTACATCGCAGGACATAGTCTAATCAGCAATTGGCTCATTAGACTTTCCAATTTCCAATTTTATTTGTAGGTAACCTTATTTTCAGTTAACACCCTGCTATTGAAAAGCATCAAATCAATTTACTTCATAATAATAAAATAGAAACATGACTAAATGAAATATTCTCGTATTTTACCTCTTTATAAAAATATATAAGGAATATTTTCTATTGTTTTATTTAATAATAGAAAAAAATTAATACATGAAATATTCTTGTATTTTAGATTTTTAAAAATTCGAAACTAATATTTGTACTATGATTTAATCACATAAAAAATATTCCTGTCAGCCTAACAAACCTGTTGTTTCAACGGCTGCCAAACAAACTTATACCAAAATAACAAAAAATACGTAAATATTTGATGAATATGATGACAATAATTTATGTGAGACTAGTAGTTTTGATGAAGAACATGAAACATATAAGCTCTAGCTTACATGTATTCTATTAAAAAGAATAAATACAAATAGAGTTATTTCCCCTGTAGTTTATTGTTAAATTTTCCCAATTTTCTCTTCTTTCTCTTTTTAGGTGGATATTTTTCCTTAATAGCTCTCATTTATATCTGCCATTTAGTTGGATCGAATTAAGTATAAATGATTGTTAATTAAGTGTGTAGAGAAACAGTACGGCATTCTTTTTGGCATTGAAAATGGAAAACAATGTTTGCTGGATAAGCTTGGAAGCCGTCGTTGTCACATTTATGTTCTAATGTTCTAATTCTGTTACTTATGTTCTAATACTGTTACATGGGTCTATATTGATATGTAAGTATTATTGATATACCTGTATTTCTTCCACATGTCTTTTAAGTACATTTGTTTGTTTTGATGAGTTCAGTAAGATAAAGAGAAGAAACTAATGTAAATAAAAGAAGGCGTCTTACAAAAGTGTTATAAACATCACACGAAGTCATGAATCGAGTGAGTAATTTGTAAATGTCCAATGATGACGTGCTACAGTAAACATTTATTCAAGTAAATCCGTATTCCAGAAGCTTTTATTTAGCCGAATAATAATTTGTTTTTATTGGTAGCCATTTTAAATAGGACTGATCAAATGACCATCGAGGGGGTGGGGGGGTCACATACTTTAGTTGTATGTAAACAAAACATGCGACGCTGCAATTAAATGGGGAAATTATCATTCAAGTCTCTTTATTCAAGTGATATCGCTGGTCGAAAGAGTATTATTACTTATCGACTGCAAATGTATTTGAACACAGGAGTTAGATGAACAAAATTTAATAATCTTAATATATTTAATCCCCCACATTATCGTTTTAGTGGTTTTCTACATCAATATTTCTTTTGATGTAAACTACGAAGGAATAATAAAATGGATAAGTTTTCCATGCCTTTCTCGTGTGTATTAACTGGAGTGAAAACAGAAACCGATCAGGATGTTTAGATATGCCGTATGACAATAAAAGTTGTACGCTTTGTTATTGCTGTAAAGAGATTCAATCATTAAACATGTCTAGAAGGATAGATGTTATTACAAGCTTCGACAGATAGGTGATCGTAACCGAAGAATGTTTGGTTATTACAGAACAAACAAGTGCGAATAAGTTAATTTCGGATACGAGCAGACGAAATAAATACACAGAAATACGTGTTAAAAGTGCGCAAGATGCAGTTCAATTCAATTATTGGTAAATTCCAAGTGTATATCTGTTGATGTACAAGAATATATATACACATATAAACATATTGAGAGAGAACCGTTTAACATTTAATCAGATTATGGGTAGCATACCAAAAAAAAAAAAAAATTATAAAAGCAATTTTTAAAAAACTTGCGACAACTTTCTAGGTTGGACAAATGTGAATAATTCAAGTGTCGTCAGTTAACTACAAGAATGCCTATATGTCGGGAATAAAGTGTAGCCTCATTTATTATAATGTTCTCAATCCCGCCAAGGTGAACTTAGCCTTGCACACTTCTGTGAAGTTGGTGAAATAGGTACAACGTTATTTTATCGACTATATGCATCGCCTAAAATTTGAGACAGTTGTGCCTATAAAAAGAAAAAAAAAAAATCGACGTTGTGACTATGTTTTTATTTAGCTACATATCAGCCTTAATAAAACAGACCTATGATCAAGACGTTCCAGTCGTAACCATCTCGACTTTTATTCAGACATTTCTCACCACACTGTTTTGTATTTCTGTAGTATTATCGTTGAAGTGGTGGAGAATTAAATCTATCTACTAGACGGTTTAGGAGTGAGGGCAGGTGATTTAAGAACATAAGGTAGTTTTCATTTATAGACCTTTCTTTTGCTTGTTTCAATCATTAGATTGCGGCCATGCTGGGGCACCATCTTGAAGAATTTTTAGTCGAACAAATCAACTCGTATTTATTCTATCGGTCTCTATTGCCGAACCGCTATGTTACAGGGACGTAACAAGCCATCACCGGTTGTCAAGCGGTGGAGGGGGACAAACAGACACACACACACATATATATATATATTTCGTAATTAATATGAAAAACAAACAAACAAACGGAACGAACAAAAAATACACACAACGAACGTTGCCAAGGCCTCGTCAGTTATCGTCCAATAAAACATAACAATTTCACACCATTAACGTTAATATTGTTCAATTTTGGTGGTGTCAGCAGCGTAAAAAAAACTACAGCTGGGCAGTAGCAAACGAACAAGGGATAGACGAAAACCAAGCAAACAAACAAAATTAAATAAGTATACAACAACGAGCTTCTTTCAGTTTTCGTCTACCAAATATAGCCACATGGTTTTGGTCGGCCCGAGGCTATAAGTAGAAGACACTTGCCTAAGGTGCCACGCAGTAGGACTGAACCAGGAACCATGCTTCTTACCACACAGCCACGCCTATAGACTTTTCACCAGTAACTTCTCTTACACTTTTGTGTAGAGTTTTAGAATAGCCGTCCTTCAAAATACCATATCTAATGGGAAAGAAAAGAAGTACGGAAGCGGAGGAGGAAAATGTATATACCCCTTTTTCCGAAAGTTATAAGAAAGTCGACTTATGTGAATTATCCGAAACTCCTCTCCCCCACACCCACATTAAATTCCGATATAATTGGAATCTATACCATCTGAAATGTATTTGTAGAAAAGTTCATTTAAAAATATCCATTTATCTGAGATAAGGAAACAAAGTCGGGAAGGGACACACACACTTGTGTATGCCCAAAAAGTCTTTATTTCTTCTTTTTCCATGAGTTACGGGACTTCGAGAGACAGCTATTCCAAAACTCCACCCAGTTTTGTTGGGTGTTTCCCGTCCAACTTTTAACTTTCAGTTTGTCTCGGACAAATTGTTTATTTGTTACATGGATTTGTTGGCTTCATAACATGAAAGTAGTTTGCTATGCCGTAACTTATAGATATGTGCCTCGAGCACTGACCATTCTCCTTGCAAAGCATAAATATTTCTTTCATGTTTATTACTACTATAACGATATTATCTTCGAGTATTTAAAACAGTTATTTCTACAACTTTTCATTTACAAAACTGAAAGGAAAGCTAAAACTTACGAAACTGAAAAGGAAGTTAATTTATCTAAGTGAAAACGGTACAAATATTAAAAGTACTTGCGAGTGTTAGTAATTTTTCTACTATTTGAATTCAATAAAAATATTAATTGAATAATATATATTAGTTTACCTGCGAATGGAGCCCCTATGCGAGTCGATTTAAAAATTTAATACTAGACCTGCTAGAAATCGCAGTCAAAACACCCTACACTCTGCCGTTTTAAATCAGAACAATTTATAAACAATCTGATACAATCACAACTCCTCGTCTTACACAATAAACGACATACAAATGAACAACAAAAATCACACAAAATCAATAACTAATCCAAACAAAAATATTTCAAACAAGCTAGCTGCCGTAGAGTATCAAGAAAAATATAAGGTGACCGCCAAACAGCAGAACCAGGGTGGAGGAAGTTTCTGTTAACATAAACTAGCAGTTTTACCTTCAGTGTACCCCCCAACAAGTTATCAGTTTACATAGACGTATACAAAGTGTAAAGTAGGTACGAGAGGAAGTGAGCTATTGCTTCATGTAACTTGAATTAACGAGATAAAAAAAAGAGTGCGTGCGACAAGTTATGTTTAAATGGAAAAAAACAAAGTGAAACAAAGTTTTTAAAAGACATATAAACATGTAGAAGTGCAAATATAACAAAGAAAGTAAATAAAGGAGAATAGTATATTACGATAAAGGAAAATTTTAGTGAAATAAAACAGTTCTAGAGAAATTAAGTATTTTGCACTTGGACAAGGAACGTCGCAGCAGTAACATCCTCATTCTTTATCGATCTGGTTGGAAGGATGACTTAATTTGAAAGCTTCCAGTTGTAACAGATCCTTGTTGATACGATTTATCACAGGAAAAGACTCCATGTTAACATTGAAACGTTCAGCGTTGTAAACCTGGGGTACTAAGCATAAATCGGCCAGAGTAATTTCATCACCTACGCAGTATTTACCAGCAGACTGTTTTAGGAGACTCTCAAGAGCATGAAAGCCTTTTTCGATCCAGTAGTGACCCCATTCCATCTTTTTGTCGCCGACTTTCTGAAGAGTGCCCACATTCTGTAGCGGCTGGATACCCGATACAATGCATTCACAAATTTCGCGAACAACTGCTTTCTTAGCAGGACATTTAGGGAGCAGCGCAGGTTCGGGTCTGGTGTCATTTAGGTATTCCATTATTGACATCGATTGGGTTAGCGTTATTCCGTCGATCACCAAAGCTGGTACCTGTTCCATAGGATTAGTTTTTTTGAACTCATCACTATGTTGTTGCCCACCATCTTTCACAAGGTGAACAGCTTTATATTCGTAAGGAATATTCTTCAGAGATAATGCAATCCTCACACGCCAGGAGCAGGAACTGCGCCAGTACGAGTACAAAATTGTAGTCATTTTTTATAATAAAAGAAATTGCTAACGAATAGTCAGTCACTTGATATAAATATTTGGTAGCGGAATTAAATACCAGGACAAGTTAAGCTCGATGTTGTGACTTCGCTACTCCAAACGAAAGTCATGTAACTAAAGCCACGTGGGTGACTTATAAATAGATGTATGGAGGATCAAAAGAGATATATATTCGCCTGGTTCCCGTTCTCGTTTCATTATAATACTGGCGTCAAAGACAGCGAGCTGGCCCGCCGGGAAAAATGCTTAGCGACATTTCTTCCGACTTTACGTTCTGAGTTCAAATGCTACCGGGTTCGACTTTGCCTTTCATCCTTTCGGGGATAGATAAAATAAATACCAGTTGAGTACTGGTGTCGATTGAATCGATTATCCTCATCCCCCAAAATTTCAGACCCTTGTGCCCAGTATAGAAAGGATTATAATACTGTTGTCTAAAGATTTATGAAAGAAGTAAATTTAGACGGAGTTACACACACACACATATTTATATATTCTTTAACTTGCTTCAGTCGTTTGACTGCGCCATCCATTTTAAGGTTGGGTGAACACTAAGTCATCCCTGATCAATTATGTATTGATTATTATTAATTACTGGAGCCA
>JAOPUL010006364.1:18735503-18747028 GCA_027564515.1 Octopus rubescens | reverse complement strand
ATAGACTGGAGTCTGGTGCAGCTCCCCAGCTTGCCAGTTTCCAGTCAAACCGTCTAACCCATGCCTACATGGAAAAAGAGACGTTAAATGATGATGATTATGATATATATATATATAGTTTTAGGTAAATGCTTACAGAAACATTTTATATGATAGTGCAGTATGATTTTTTTTTAAAGCCCATCACATGTGACTCAAAAGCTTGAATTGTGTCAGCAATGACACACATACCAGCTTTACCATCACTAGTGTGTGTGTATCGTCATCCTCCTTTAATGTCTGATTTTCATGCTGGCTTGGGTTGGACAGTTTGACAGAATCCAACAAGCTGCAGCACTGTGCCAGGCCCTAAATTCTGCTATGGCATGGTTTTTACAGCTAGATGCCCTTTCTAATGTCAACCACTTTACAGTGTGTACTGGGTTTTTTTTTGTGACACTGGCACTAGTGAGGTCATCAAGTAACTTGCAAGACAAAGAAAGGAAAAGAAAAAAGCTCCTTGACAAGAGTAGGAGTGTATTTGAGAGAGAGAAAAGTTGCTTTATGCTAGGTTTTGAAGGTTAAAATATGATACAGGTACAAACACGTCTTGATATATGAAAATTCTTGAATCAAAGATCAAGGTGACAAGAAATCCAAAGGGGTATCTTATATAAGTTAAAGATACCTGTAGAGCAAATCATATTTTAACAAACAATCTCTGCCTTTGCTAAGTTCATAACTTGTTGGAATTTAATAGTATTTACATATTCAAAATATTCAGTTTCAAGTGAGCTAGTAAATTAGCAAAAGTGGAATTTTGTTTTTAAAATATTAAATCTTTAAAACATATATCATCATCATCCTTCTCCTTTAACGTCCGTTTTCCACGCTGGCATGGGTTGGACTGTTTGACTGGAGCTGGCAAGCCATGGGGTTGCACCAGGTTCCAGTCTGATTTGGCTTGGTTTTTATGGCTGGATGCCCTTCCTAACGCCAACCTCCTTACAGTGTGTGCTGTGTGCTTTTAATGTATCACCAGACTCTTGGTGCTGGTGCTTTTACATGGCACCGGCACACAGGCAATTATTAATCAGACAGAGACATATAGACCAATGACAGAGGGACATAAAGCCTGATGCTAGCCAGACATATAGACCAGGGACGGACAGACATATAGACAGGGGAGAGACAGACACATAGACTGGGGACAGATGGATGGACATACAGAACCGGAATAAGACAAGCTTAGACAAACTTATCTTATATTGAAAACCATGTATTTTACATTTCTTTGGCTCCTTGTATTTGCCAGATAAGGCTTCGGGGTCTCATGTCAGCCGTACCATACTGAAATGCCGAGCTCGACCAAATCAAGTGTGCCAAATAATCTTCATACAGCAAGGTAGAGTGGGAAACTCGCATTTAGGGGAATTTTTTTTTGTATATTATCATCGTCGTCATTTAACATCTGTTTTCCATAATGGCATGGGTTGGATGGTTTGAGATGTATATATATATACACACACACACACGCGCGCAAACACGCAGGAAAGGAGAGCAGAGTGTATTTTTATCCTATATGCAAAAATATCCTTTCTTGAAAGCAAGATCACATTGAAAAGCACTGAAAATAATGACGTAGTTTAGATAACTCAGTCAATTTCAGAGGGAAAGATGCAATATGTACCCTAGACATGTAACAAGACAGCAAATTGTATTGGTATAAGTTCTGCTACTTTAAATATCTTATGTCTTTTTATAATGATTTTTATTCAAAGGAGGAAGGGAAATCATCGTAACATTTGCATGATATAAACTATTCCAATACCTGTAAGGAACTCAGCTGAGGTCAAAAGCCACAAGGTAGGCCAGCCATCAAATGTGGCAGCTTTCCATGGTCTTACTTATTAAAGCCCAGGCTCATGTTGATCTGGTGACGGGTTCTCTGCAGAGCCATTTCCATATGTACTTTCCAACAACGATACTACATAAGAAAACAGTGTATCCTCAGATTAAAGATCTAGGTTAGAATGTTTGTAACAGAATGGGTTCTGTTAAAGATACCCAAAGGCTATGTGGTGGTGTTAAACTGGACAACAGGTTAGCTCTGCCATCCAAAGTATCTACTTAAGTGTATTCATAGGGCTTAAATATATTGTATATACATAAAAATCAGAATTGAAATTGACAGACAAATATTAGGCAGTGTACAGTTGTCTCTTTACATTGTGACTTCAAATTAAACCAGTGTCAAAAAGTTGGTCGATTAGATTGCTTTAATGTGAAGTAAATAAACTCAGAGGACAATAACAATGTCTAACAAAAATGTTGCAAATGAAAACATGAATAGTGAATGTGGAGGTATATTGTGATTATTTAAAGACTATATCTTTGTGAGAGGCTAAATTGCTTCCATTTTAGATTTAGTGCTTTTCCACATGTTTCACTTGTCAAAATCCAGGTCAGTTGATTGTTTAGTGACATCAATTATGAAGATGACAGCATAGAGAGAGGAGAGCAATGTGAGAATGCTAGATGTATATTTGAAATTGCATGACTTGCAAACATTTTTAATGGGATGAAAAATGAGACCAGAAAAGGCTTCAATAATGAAGTTGTCAATGATTTTGACAACTTTTCAATAGAGATAAATTATATTTAAAAATTTATTTAGGGCATGACTTGCATACCCCAAATGCATGCCAGCGATACACACACACACACACACATATATATATATGCAAAACATGCACTCCTTTAGGTGTAAAAATACAGAAAACTGCACCACACTGTCCTGCTTTTATCTGGAGACTGAGACCTTGGAAATAACTTCCCCAACATCACATGCAGCATCCTTAAACAGGGACCCTCCTTACTTACCTACAGTTCACAGTGGCCATCTCCATGGGAAACTGTATAATCTGCAACAGCCTGTAGTATGTATCAGCAGGAAAAATAATCTATCCTCTTGTTGTACCCAAATATGTACCCTGTTAATGAACTTGAAACTGTAGGCCACTGATAATCTGAAAAGCTCACCCTAGTGCCAACTGTCCCATGCACAATATCAAGAGTAATTTATCACTTTTTGCCTGCAGTAAGATTATTTCCTCTTCAGCATGCTATCACTTTGACCTACTACTACCAGCTATATTTGTATCATACACTCATGGTCAACACACAAATTGATAAGTAATTTGACACCATCAAAACATTTCTCTTGCTTTGTGTTAACTGTAAAATCCAACAAAATGTTGACACCGATGTCTTGTTTTCTCTTTCACATGGAATATATAATGTAAGAGTCACTGTCTCTCTGACTAATTAAAGGATCCACACAACCTGAATTAATCAACAGAGGCCTAAATATTCTCACCAAGAAACCATTAATTTTTTAAATTCTCATCACATTGACACCATCCATCTGAGGATGTGGGTGCATTTCACACCCACAAAACTTAAAGCAACATGGGAGCTGAGTCAACCAGTTATGAAATACTTATAACTTCAACTAAATGTGTTGAGTGCTTTTTGTTAGATCCTCCACTTGTTTGTGTGCATATGCATATGCATTTGTGTAAAAGTCCATTTATCTATCATCTCATCCAGACATTTCAGCACATTGACTATTCACTTCCATTGATTAAGAACATCAAATGAAAAGTATTATATTTACTATAATCACGTTGATTGCTTGGTTGTTAAGAGAGATTCAATGTTTATCATGTGAGATTGATGACAAGAAATGAAAGAATTGAATAGATGTATTTCTATAATGAGTTTGTATAATATCTAACGTTTATGACTTTTGTTTGTATTTTCTTTTCTTTTTGTTTAAGATGAAGTACATCACACTGTTTTCTGGTGCTGATACATTTTGCAAAGTTTTAATCAGCTATTGTAGAAAGAATTACAGGATAAATTATAATGCACAATGTTGATGTAAATGGCAAAACACTTTTAAATGATTTAATCAGCATTTAAATATGATGCACTATGACAAATTTGGGAGAATCTACAACTTTCATTGCTACAGATTTTTCTCATAAAAACACCTTCAGTGATGTAGGGCTCAAGCTAGTTCAGCAAGTAAAGCAGAGGTGTGATACCCAATGACTTGCATAGCAATTTCATCCTCAACTATTACAGAGGTAACGGAAGCAACTATAGAAGGAAGCAACTACAGAGGTATCAAACTAAGAGACCAAGTTATGAAATAGTAGAAAGTTTTAACATAACTGATTAAGAGAATTAGCATTGATGATACACAGTTGGAATTTGTGCCAGGATGAGGTACCACTGATACACAGTTGGAATTTGTGCCAGGATGAGGTACCACTGATGTTTTTGTCCTAGTGAGACGACCTCAAGAGTAAGCCACTATATCTATGTTTGTTGATCAGGCAATGCTTTTGATAGGGTTCTGTGCAAGGTAGCTTGTGATTGCTAATTAAAGTAAGTCTAGCTAAATGGTATGTGTGAGCTGTGCAAGCCATGTACAGAGTTACTGTCAGCATGGTGAGGGTCGGCAATGAGTTCAAAGAATTTAATATGCAGGTGGGTGTCCACCAGAAGGAGGTTTTCAGGTCTCTTCCTGTTTGCTTAGTCCTTAACAAAATAATTGATGATTTGCTTTTATCTAAGTGACTTAATTACCAGTGGAGGTGGATGCAACTTTTGTGTAGTAGCCTGAGTAAGGGTAGGGTTGGAAAGGTTTAGGGAACTAACACTTCTGCAGGCAACAAAAAGATTCTATCTACAAATGAAGAGTAAATTGTATAATACTTATGTATGAAGTGTAATGCTGCTTGGTAGGAAACTGCAGTACCTCTTCATATATATAATTATTATCATTTAATGTTTGTCTTCCATGTTAGCATGGATTGGATGGTTCAACAGGATCTAATGAGCCTGCATCAAGTTCCAATTTGACATGGTTTCTATGGCTGGATGCCATCTCTGATATCAACTGCTTTACAGAGTATACTGGGTGCTTTTTTTCATGACATCAGTATTAATGAGGTAACTGTGTAATTAGCAAGACTAAAAGCCCATAGCATAGGGATAGGAACAAGTTTCTTGTTGTAGGAGATACAGAGCTACCCAACATTATATAAGGGTGTGTAGGATTAGCTGGAAAGAGTGATAAAGGTGGTGGAAAAGAGGGGTCATGGTATACCCTCAAGGTACAAGAAAATGATTAGAAGAGAGAATAGGGTCAGAGGATCGGGAACAAAGGTTTGCAAACATGTGAGAAGATAATGACAGATGTTTAGAGATTCAGGTAGAGGTGAATGTAATAAATGGTGAACAAGGGTGAAAGCAGGGCTAATGGGAAATGTGAGTTTGGGGAGAAAGTAATGAGAAATAGAAGTGATGAGTGGCAGTACAGAAAGAATAAGAGCAGAAATATGGTAGCCTGATACAAATCATATGTATAATGATGTGAGCCATTGTCATAGGCCGCTATCTTTGTTTCAAATATTTCTGCTTTTCCTTTCTTATTTGTTGTGCTGTTATTTTTGCTGAGTGAGAAGACCAATTTCTTGATGAAACAGACATTCACATAAGCTGCACTTTGCAGGCAAAATAAGACATAATTGGGATTGACAGATTTTCCCCACTTTATTTCTGTGAATATGTTCTTCAAACAGTTTTGTAGCAGTTGAGATAATTTGATGCCAAAGTTTGTAATCTGCTACTTGTACTTCCTAAGTTTTGAAGTTGATGTTAGCCTTCTTCATAGTTTGTTTGAGTTAATCTTTGTATAATATCAAAGAGGGCACCAGCAAGATCTTTTGCTGGTGCTGAGTTCACTGTAAAGGATCTAGTGAAGAAGCCTGGTGTTGCTCATTTACTGTACATAGCCTGGCCATGTAAACTGATTTTTGCTGATGGTAGTTTCAGTGCTGTTGATTTCAGCTATTCCTAAAGACTGCAAAGACCATCTCCATAAGTAAGGTTAGAACAACAACAGCATGATACATCAGAAGTTTGATTTGCTAATTTACATTTTTCTTCTGCAGATGCTGTGGAACAATCTTTCAAAAACCTATCTCATCAACTCTTTCTAACATTTTCATAACTTCAATTGCCCTGGAGCAGTAGGTGAACTTCAGTCCTACCAGGCATCCATGTATTTTCCAATATCAAGATTGCAGATGAATAATGAGTTCTGTTTGTTAATAAAAACAACAATAATGCAACATTTAGATCAGTCAACATAAAGGCATATAAAGTAACCAGGATGATATCTAAAATATCAACTTCCAAGTATTCTTTAACCAATTAACATTCTCAATTCATGGAACAAGGCATACAGGCCATCATTTGTTATAAGAGCTAGTAAAAACTCCATTCCAATTGGTGATACTGCCCTGTCTAATGAATTTAGGATATCTTTGCTGGTATAACACAATAAGCAATGATGCTTCATAATGATCACAATGAGAGTTCAATAGTTACAAGTAATTTACCACAGTACTGTGACAGCGGTCCCAAGTTTGAAACATGTAATGATCACTATGTGAGAAGCAAGTTGAAGATTTTGGTGAAGACTCCTGTATATTGATAATACATGCTTTGAGATGTTCTCCAATAATAACATCAACCCTAAACATAATTTTGCATGCACTTCATGAAAAACATACTTCATCTCCTAAGTGAGCAGTGCTAGCCTCTGAGTATCCACAGCTGATGTAGTCATTACAATAAGCTTTGACCAGTTATGGACTGGATTCAAACAAGGAACTTTTCTTTCGAAACTGAGAGTAGAAATGTACATGGAATATACATACCAAGGAATAATCAAATGTATAGTTACAATATGTGCATTTATAAATATAGTTATTGTAACTTAGCACTGTAAAGAGGAGATCAATAGTCCAGGAAACCATGTCAATAAAACTCATCTCATTTAATCAACTCCAACAACTTCAGTTTAATTTGTTGTCATTATATATTATATATATAAACATTTTTTTAATGGGTTACAGTTAAGTTGAAGGAACAAAAAGTGAGAACAGTAACAAGAAAACATTTAGATTACAATAAATATAATAATTATCAATTAAATTATATTAATAGTAAATAACAATACAGTATGGTAACATTATTAACAATACAGTATGGTAACATTATTAACTCATTATTATAGACGTTTTAGTTGTAGATAATCACAGCCTTATCAAAAGATATTTTACAATAAAAGTTTATAAAAGACGCCTAAGTGAATATTCTCCAACAATAACTATAATGTGCTCTCATTAAGGATCATTTTGTAATGGATGCAGGCATGGTTAAATGGTTAGGAAGTTTGCTTTGCAATCATGAGGTCTTTGGTTTGATTTTACTGCATGACATCATGGCCTTTATAATAGCTTCAAGTTAATGTTAACCATGTGAGTGAATTTTGGAAGGCAGAAACTATAGAAGCCTATTGGTTGTACCCATAATTCAAAAGTCCAGCTTGTCCCACTGTAACACTGATTCTACTTGTGAGTTATATTAAAGGTATATGTGTTAAGTGAATACTCATACTCAGTCCCTTTATGCACTATTTCAATGAGTAGGTTATCCAGTTGATCAAACAACTGGATGCTTATATTTTGAAATCACACAAAAGTCCACTATTTTGTAACAATGTTTGTAAAGAGATTAAAGAGTGAAGGAGTTTCACACATAGCTGTTTTACCCCAAATATCTCAGTGATGTTATTTGTCATTTGTACAAGCACGTTTGTGAATAGTTAAATTACTATTCTGAGAGAACGTTTTACCACAAATATCACAGTTGTATGGTTTTTCACCTGTGTGAATACGTATATGACGAGTTAAATCTCGATTATCGGAGAATGTTTTACTACAGATATAACAACTATATGGTTTCTCTCCTGAGTGTATTCGTTTGTGAACAGTTAAACTACCATTGTGGGAGAATGTTTTATCACAGATATCACAGTGGTATGGTTTCTCACCTGTGTGAACACGTTGATGAATGTTTAAGCTACCATTCTGAGAGAATGTTTTACCACAAATATCACAGTTGTATGGTTTTTCCCCTGTGTGAATACGGATATGACGAGTTAAATCTCTGTTATCAGAGAATGTTTTACTACAGATATCACAGTGATATGGTTTTTCTCCTGAGTGAACACGTTTGTGAACAGTTAATTTACTACTCCGATAAAATGTTTCATCACAGACATCACAATGGTATGGCTTCTCACCGGTGTGAACTCGTTTGTGAACAGTCAAGTCACCATTGTGTGAAAATGTTTTACCACAAGTATCACAATGGTATGGTTTTTCACCACTGTGGATACGTTTGTGGCTTGTTAATTTACCTCTGTAAGGAAATGTTTTACCACAGATATCACAATTGTATGGTTTTTCACCAGCGTGAACATGCTTGTGAATAGTTAAGTGACCATCATGAGAAAATGTTTTACCACAGATATCACAATGGTATGGTTTCTCATCTGCATGAATGCGTTTGTGAATGGTTAAATGATCATTCCGAGCAAATGTTTTACCACACTTGTCACAATGGTATGGCTTCTCACCTGTATGAATTCGTTTATGGCATGTTAGTATACCACTATAAGAGAATGTTTTACCACAAATATTACAATGGTATGGTTTCTCACCTGTATGAGTGCGTTTATGCAAAGATAAAGAACTGTTTGTAGTGAATCTTTTTCCACAAACATCACAAAGATAGAGTTTTGAAATTGTGTGATGTAATTTATGTTCAATAATGTCACTACTTTTGATGAATGTCTCTCCACAGGTGTTACAGGTGTATGACTTTTCTGTATCTACTTGTATCTGATGAGATAAATCACTAGTTTCAAGCTGTGTCTCTTCATAAGCCTGACCCCCACACAGTCTCTTTTCCATTATTTGTTCTAATGTACTCATAATACAATGCTAATTCTTATTTTGCAATGTCTAAAGAAAATAAGAAACAAATAACATAAAATTTCCCAGTAAAATATTGAAGCTATTTCTTCTTAAAGGAAATAGAAACATTTAACAAAGTTTGTACAAGAAAACAAAAATTATAACTCTTTCATTGTAGTTTCTTAAAGCTAACAGTTACATTAAAAAGGCTACTTTGACAGACTTCAATGGTTCAATCTCATAACTTGAAATAAATAACAGCTGATCCAAATCAGCTCCAAAGATATATCCACACATCAAAAGCATTACACATAAATCAATGTATAAAAAGTCTCAAGTATAAACTCCTTATAATATTAATTTCACAGCAATTTGATCAAGGTTATGTACAGTCACATTTTGTCTTCACAACATCATTCTTTAGTCTTCTAAGATTCTTCACAAATTAGTTGCTGCTGTATTTTGGGCAAGAAATTCTTATATCAATGTCATCAGATACTCTGAAATATAGAGAAAGTAAAAGATATTAAATATAATTAGATAACAGGAACAGATAATTAAAAAATAGTCTTGAATAAAACAACAAGCATCCTCATTTTACACCTTTTCACACTGACAAGAGTTTAAAGGGTCTTGTACACACAAGAGCAAACAAAACTGTCCATCTTTGTTGTGTTTTTGATTTGGTTTTTTGATGACAGGATACACTTCCTATCACCAATTACTTTACACTATGGACTGGCATAAGAGGATATCTGCAGCAGAACTAAAGAATTTTCTCTGCCTCTACCTTGTAACAATGTTTTATTTAAAGTTACTGTTCTCTTTCATTGAGGCTTGAGAGAAATGAAGCTCGCATGCTCCGCTGGATGTGCAATGTTAGTGTGCATGTACGATAGAGTGTAAGTGTCTTAAGAGGAAAATTGGGTATGAGGCATCAGATGTAGTGTGCAAGAGAGAAGACTGCACTGGTATGGTCATGTGATGTGTATGGATGAGGACAGCTGCGTAAAGAAGTGCCGATCTCTAATTGTGGAGGGAACCTGTGGAAGATGTAGACCCAGGGAGATGTGGGACGAGATGGTGAAATATGATCTTCAGTTGCTGAGTCTCATGGAGGCGATGACAAGTGACCGCGACTTCTGGCAATTTGCTGTGCTTGAGAAGACACATCAGGCTAAGTGAAATCGTGGTTGTGGCCAGTGCTGATGACACATAAAAAGTACCCATTTCGGTGACATGTAAAAGGCACCTGTGCCAGTGACATGTAAAAGACACCCAGTACACTATGTAAAGTAGCTGGTATTAGGAATGGCATCCAGCCATAAAAACCAAGCCTAAACAGATGACTGCAGCTTTTTGGCTTACCATATCCGGTCAAGCAGTCTAGCCTATGCCAGCATGGAAAACAAACATTAAATAATGATGATGATATGAACATGTTAAAGATGTGGATAGTGAGAAGTGGGGTGGGTATATAGGAACATGAGACATTAAGATATGTCAGAGATGGAGACTGGTTCTGAAGAAGTAAGTTTAATAAAATAGTTGTTATAATAACAGTGGAGTTTAACCAAATGCAAACTAACCAAATACATGGTTTCAAAGTAATAGTGTTTAGGCTAGGTGCTGTTTAAATAAAGAATATATTAACTATCATTTAATATTTGTATTGAGTATCTGTAAGATACAGCTATTGAACAGGGTATATATCAGAGATGGGAGTAGTAGAGTGGATTTTTTGTAGTACGCTAGTTACTATGGAGAGGCATCAGTTCCTATATTTCATTAATTATATTGTTAAATCTCCCAGTGATGAAGAAAGCAGAACATTAACGGACGTTTCTGATACTTCAGGTGGAGACTATTGTCATTTGAAAAGAAATATGATATATATATATATATCTTCCATATAATAAAACGCAATGTGTGTCTCAGCGGTCACGCTAGGGAATGAAGAGTAAAACAACAAACAGAGTGGGAGTGGGTGACAGTCAGAGGTGCTAAAACAAGCAACAGCATTCAAAGGACTTGCTCTAAAGACACTGATATTTTAATCAAAATAAAACTGTAAAATTTTATCATAAATTGTATTTAGTTTATCAATTTCATACACACATATATAGGCGCAGGTCTGCTGCAGCTCTCCAGCTTGCCAGTTTCTAGTCAAACCGGCTAACCCATGGAAAACAGACGTTAAACGATGACGATGATGATATATATGAAATTAAATATTAAACACTTTTGTTTTCAAAATATTATCGTCCACATAACATGTATGTATAGATGTTATGTGATGCGAAAAAAATATATATATATACTTTCATTTCTTTCTTTTGTTTTAGTCCATTTTTCCATACTTGCCCTTTCTGATACAAGCCCTTATTTCTTTTTCCAAGTAAAAGATAACATATTTGACTGATTTCATTGATCTAAAAAAATGTAAACAAACATACGCGTGTGCACACACATTCACACACACGTGCATAGGTGTATATAAATATGTATAAATATATATATATATATTAATAATTTATATAAAGAACAATCAGAACGAACGAACAATACACACACTACGCGTTGCCACAGCCTCATCAGTTAACGTCCAAAAAATCATAACAATTTCACACCATTAACGTT
>JAOPUL010006364.1:18675987-18686898 GCA_027564515.1 Octopus rubescens | reverse complement strand
CACTGTGTTGAGTGCCCTTTCTGTAGTGTGTCCACTCACACTTATATATATATATATATATATATATATGGTGTGTGTTTGTGTAATCATCATTGTTGTTTAACATTCGCTTTCCATGCTGGAATGGGTTGTATGGATTGTCATGGACCATATCAGTTCTTATTATAGTTACTGCTTGCCTAGATGGGTTAGAGGCCTATATCTGATTCCTAAGTTTCATTTTTGGCATGTTTCCTATGGCTGGATGCCCTTCCTAATACCAATCATTCTTACAGTCTACTGGATACATTTTATAATGGCACCAGCACTAAAGTTCTCATACCCTTGACAAGACTAAAAAGGTCCTCTCAAATTCATGCCTCCGTTTGCTCACAAACCACTTTACAGAATGTTCTGGGTAGATTCATAGTGGAATCAACACCTACGCTGTAATGTGTTCTGTCTTACGGGCTACATGGTTGAGGTGGTGAATAGAAGAGAGTGATGACAGAAGAACCAGGATGGGTGGAAGAGGAAAACAATAGTGTGGTGGTAGAAACAGAGTGATTGGGATAAGAAAGTAGCAGAAAGGATAAGAGAGTAATGAATAGTAATAGAGGTAGACAATGGATGTGTCACTAATAAGTAGATGAATTGTAAAACAAGATATGAAGGAAACATGGGACTACAGAATTACCATTTACATAAGTTTTATGATGACAGATTTCCACATATAAAAACATCATGGTTCACTTGAAATACCAAGAAAGAAACGATATCTTTACTTCAGTGGGTACAAATATAGGAAGTCCAAAATTTCTGCTGGCTCTTATACATCATTAAAGCTTATCATCAAGGACTTTTTATATGTTGTTTATAATTAAATATTTTTAAGTTAACACAATGCATTTTTTCTCTTCGTAATACACATTCTAAAATCAAAATATTTTTTTCTCTCTATTATAACCCATTTCGTTTTCGTTTTTCGAGGAGACAAGTTTTTATACATTTCTTGTTTCTTTGAAATTACGTCTAACTTTTCACATTTACCAGCATTTTTGAAGAATCATAATCTACGATGCTTAAGGCACACATCCAAAGAAATTACAGTTTTTAGCGAGCTATGTAATTTCCGATTCTATAAAACACACACTATTTGATTCAGCTCCACATAACTTAGTGTGGGCATAGGATACGTCCAACTCATCAGATGTTAGAAGTAATGTGGTGGAGCTGAGTCAAAACTGTTACTAAATACAATTAACTCCAACCAAATGTGTTCAATGCTACTTTCTTCTGTTTGTTCAGCCGTTTGTGTGTGTGTAAAATTGAAATTTTAGTGAATAAAGATATTTTCAGAATCCTAATTTCAATTGTGTGAAACACAGGAAAACTAAATAACGAAGGAAAAATAATAGACATGTTCCTGGAGACACTGTTGGTGGTCTAGGTGAGGGAACAACTCTTGGTGGAGAAGTTTCCACTTCAAATGGCTCCAATGACGCTGTCAATACTCTACTGATGGTATCCTGTACTGGGCTGATGATGATATGATAATAATAATAATAACACCTCTTTCCTTTCTCAAGAGGTTTGGAACTTTTAAGTGACAACCATTGCAAATCCCTGCCAATAATTTAATAAACTCGATTTCAAATGAATCACACACATTTTACGATTTCTTGTCGACCAAAACGTAGCGATTTATAACATTTGTTTTTCTTTTCGACAATGGTATCTTAAGAAATAAATATTAAATGACATTTTCACCGAGGAAAAATACTTTACTTTTGACAAAATAAATACTTTTTTACTCTGATGGAGGTCCTGGAAACGAAGAAAGCGACAAATCTGGATGTCTGCAATATATCAAGACAGACTTACAAACTGATTTGATTGAAATAAAATTCAGTGACAAAAAGATAATAACAATGGAGAACACTGTGACAATATGTGACGAGTAATAACAAATATTTCAATATCACCACGCTTAGTGCTGATGAGTAGTTTCTAAAATTGAATATCACGGATGTTTAACTTTTAAGTAGAGACTAAACATCTACCCATTAATACATATTGTTACTTGTTAGAAAAGAGATATTCGTATTAGAAATACTAAAACATCATATTCAATAATAAGCTACTGACAACTTACTGTTTTCTTTTTTTCTTTCTCACTGTTAGGTGTAATAATATTTAGAAATAAACGGATTTGTGGCTATTAAAAGACAATTTCGACACGATCATTTAGTAAACTTCCACTATAATACAGAACTAACTAAACGATATATTTTAAAACTGAACTAATTAATGCTTCGAGTTATCAGCCACACTTTCGTAAAACCGAAAGTACGTTAGTGTTGAAATAATCTAAACAAAATTTAGTTTATTGATATGGGTAATTTTTTAATGAAAGTTTTAAAAAAAAATCATCCTTCCCATCCTTTTTGTAAGTCTCTAATGATTGCAGTTAGGGTTATATTTTGTTTCTCCAACACAAAGGGGAAATTGAATTTGGAATTTTGGGCGTACTTCTTTAAGTACATCAATATTCAGTTCATTTAATGCGGTGAGCTGGCAGAATCGTTAGTACACCGGTCAAAATGCTTAGCAGAATTGCGTCCGTCTTTTCGTTCTGAGTTCAAATTCCGCCGAGGTTGACTCTGCCTTTTATCCTTTCTTTGCCGATAAAATAGGTACTAATTGAGCACTGAGGTCGATATTCACTTAATTTATCTTATTCGCCATTGGATTATTTGAATTACTTCGATTAGCTCAATTTTGAAAATTACTGATGCATTTTTCCATATTTAACTCATTTCCTGTATTTAAAAACTTCTGCCATTTGATCAAGCAAGTTTGTGTAGACTACACTGCTTTGACGGGTTCCAAAAGGATTCAACCATGTCACCATTCCAGTTAAGAAAAATTTAATTTTCCCGATACTTAAGGGTTTTGTTCCGTTTGGCTACGGAAGCAGTGACCCCCTATTTACCACAGCATCATGGATGTGGGAAGGAACAAAGGAGTCACAGACTGTGGTGTCCCAGATGAGGCACCTACCTCTTACCCAAGGACAAAGGATAAGACCATCTGATCTCTTCCTATCACTTCTGAATAATCCTGCTGGCTCCAGAACTGAGGGGATATTAACCTGAGCCAGGGTCCACTTAATGATTAAATTTAGCACATAAGAGATAGTCAAGTTATTGTTAGCACACACGCAGGCTTACTATAACACCATTGAAGTGCCTGTGGCTGGGACATTATCAGTTAGCAATTTTGTGCCAATGAACACTAGAAATATACTGGAATGTCTTTCTTGTGAATCAAAGATTTAAATTCTAAGGTATAACTAAAGATATTGAAATTGGTAATGAGTCCTAAACTTGCTGCTCAATCTGAGCCTAAAGCTCCATGTCTTCATCAGGGGTTCAGTGGATGTGTAATGTACCCACGTCATAACAGCACTCTAAAACTTGACAATCTTATGTTGGTATTCCATACCTATTTTTCAAGTAAGGGGTATCTTATTTCACATGGTTTTGAAGGTGAGAAGTGAGTTGACAGGAAACATCAGTTTGTGGTTTGCAACTTTCATAGAAGTGAGCACAAATATAAACTATCACACACACACACAATGGTCTTCTTTCAGTTTCTGTGTACCAAATTCATTAACAAGGCTTCAATCCACCCAGGTCTATAGAAGATATTTGCACAAAGTGCCATACAGTGGGACTGAACCTGAAACCACGTGGTTGTGAAGTGAACTTCTTAACCACAGCCAAAATTTTATAAATTCATATGGTATCAACAACATATATTCTCACTGGCAAGAATACAGTTTCTAAAATGGATAGAGAAATGTGAAGGATTACTTTGGTCCAATTGAATAACACTTGTCATGTCTACAGATGTGGGTTCATGTCCGATGGGCTGCCTTTAACATTTTCTGTCCAAAGGGTTTTTCAAACCAATATTTACATGCTATTATTTATAGCTTTATGATCTTCGAGATCCATAATTCCCTTACTTCATATTCACCATATTATGGAATTGGCAGTTCTTGAATAAAAAATTAACTAGAGTTCAAGAAGATTCTGATAACATCCTGCTTAATGAGCTTTCTCACAATGAAAGAGCAAAGGTAATAGCAACCAAGCATATCACACACAAACTAGTTTATCTGGGGGTGAATGAACTTCCTTTATATACTGGATGAATTTTGTTATTAAAAAAATGTGATGGTCAAGAGTGGAATTTTGATCATAGGTCTGCTTGACTAAGGCTGACTTAGGGTTAAAAAAGCGATCATCTTCTGAAGTAGTTTAACATTAATGCAGTCTCATGATTTGAACAACTCAACAATACTTGAGGAAGTCATAAACTTTCTGTCAGGTCAGTTGATTTACTAACCATCTCTACATTGACCACATCTGGACCCTCAACAATGTTCATCCAAATCCATTCACATTCCTTAAGTTATCAAAATAATATACCCCCCCCTACTTCTCCAATGACATCGTGTTTAACACAAATATACTGTTTCACAATTTGTAACACTTCAATCTTGATATTTTGATGTAAAATACAAATTTTTTGCTTTCTACTAGCAAGATATGTGACATTTATCATCCAAACCAAGCTTCTGTACATTTTTCTATTTTACTTTCTTTTTTCTACTTCTTTTTAAATTTACCACTTACTGTTAGAAACTGTCTACCTCACTATCATACCATTATGGTATAGACTACTTGGCTTGGGTCCTGCTCTAACTAACATGTTATATTTTAACAATATCTAGGACTTTTCTATGCCATAATATTCTCTCTAAATAGCTGTTTCTAATTCTTTTTAGTTACATTTCAACTCCTACATCATCTTTTCCAAGTCATTGTTCTATTCCCTACTTCACTTTTTATATTATTTAACAGTCTGAATGCAATAATTTACAAGAGAGCACTTTTCAATTAAAATTGACTTCTAAGGAAATCACTTTCTTTCAAATACTTACTATTGCAGGGAAGAATATGACTTGGTAGCATGTAACGAACCTTTGCTAATTGTTTTATGTAGTCATGAGTGGACACAGACACCCCTTTTGGCTATCCAACTCTTAACGCAGAACATCATGTGATAGCTGCAGGAAGACTGGAATAAAGTGAAATAATGTGTCTTGTTCAGAGACATAACTCACTAATTGCTCTAGGAATTGAACCCATGATCTTAAGGCCCAACATCCTAACCACCAGGCCTTGCACCTAGTGGTGCTGCTCTCCCTCATCCAGCTGTTATATCCTCGATCTTTTGTTGGGTCAAGGATGAGACTTACATTAACCGTCTCATAGGAATTCAATTGTGGCTTAACAAAGCAATTTCTTTCAAGATTTTAATTATTATTTTATGGTTTGTTTTTCATGAGACTTTTATTTGTGATTGGTCAAAATATTATTCTTAGAGATTTTAAACACAAATATAACAAGTGATTACTCATCTGTGTGACATCGTATGTGTTAAAGACCTCTCTGAGAAAATGTTTTACCACAGATAACACAATGATAGAGTTTCTTACCTATATGAACAAGTCTACAACAAGATAAACTTTGATTATTATAGAATGGGTTACCAGAAACATCACAAATATATGGTCTCTCACCTGCGTGACCACACATATGATAAGTTAAATGACCTCTCTGAGAGAATGTTTAACCACAAATATCACAGGGGCATAGCTTTTCCCGTGTGAGTACGTATATTTTGAGTTAAAATGATCATTGTGAGAGAATGTTTTTCTACAAATATCAGTGGTATGGTTTCTCACCAGTGTGTGTACATATGTGTCTAGATATGATATTAGAGAATGTTTTCCCACAAATATCACAGTAGTATGGTTTCCCTTCTGTGTGAATACATTTGTGGGTGGTTAAAGTAGGTTTAATAGAGAATGTCTTCTCACATACATCACAATGGTATGGTTTTTCTCTGGTGTGAATACATTTGTGACTAACCATATTACTTCTTTCAGAAGGTTTTCCTAGACATCACAGTGGCGTGACTTTTCAACAGTATCGATACATTTGTTTAATCAAAATATCATTTTTAGATTAAATTTTGCCACAAATATTACAGTGATGCACTTTTTTGCTTCTGTGAATATGTTTGTGTCTAGTCAAATGAAAATTCTGAGAGAATATTTTATTACAGATTAAGCATTTATAAACTTTCTCCTCAATTGAGACACCCTTAAAGGAAGAATTGTGCTTAACAGTAATTCTACTGCAAATTTTGGAATATTTCCTCTTCAAATGTCTATGAAATAAGTTGTTTCAATACAGAATTAGGTTGTGTGAATGGTTTCTTGTATTTGGCACTGGTAACATTTTGAACCTCTTCTAACAGTTTTCACTTCAGTCTGACTTCTATCCAATGGCTGCATGTACTGAACTTATTTTAGTGTGCAAAATAATAAAGATGAAGGCTTCCAAGCAGAGAATTCATCCAAACGTTGCTGGGTCAGATTAGGGTACGCTCCAGGATTAAAAAATATGCAGTTGTACGATGGTTGAGACAAATGATTACTTGTGCTCTTGCAGTGGGATCTCATTGAAAGGCAATTTTCAACTTCAGTATTCCTGCAATTCCTTGTTGAGTATAAGGAATTACAGGACTATGTGTAACATTCAAAATGGTAGTTATTTTATTAATTTATTTATTTTTTCACCATAAGGTAGCACCTAGAACTCTGACAAACTCTTTCTTGGCCTCTTCTATGTGTGGTGCTCATGTGACAAGAAATGTTTAAACACAAACTGGAAATTAAAATCTACTGCCTAAAAAGATGGGTAACTTGATATTTACAATTTGCTGAGAGAGATTTGGATACTATTTCTAACAATTCAAATGACTACAGAAGCTACACGAGTAGCTATTATAGATGTGAGTAAAATGAAAGATGAGTAAGAGGTAGACATGTAAAAAAAAGTGAAGTGTTAAACCAAAAGCTAATCAGTTAAATGAGTTGCAAAACTGTATTAGTTCCAGGTTCAGTTTTAGTAACTATTTATCATCACTGTTGACACTGAAGTATTTATTATTGCCACCTTGTCAAAATATTCCCCACTGATATTCTTTCTTCATTACCTGGGTCTCATTTCAACTTAATCATTTTGGAGTGAGTCTTGATATGCAGAGTGCGACAGAAAAATCTTCTATATCATACCATTATCCTTTTTTAAGTTCGTTCTAAATTCCCCCATTTATATTCATTGCTGTTACTGTTATGAAAAATTAGTTATTCCTTTAAGTATGATGGTTAATTTTGTTTTGAATTAATTCTAGATTTTTTTAAACTGATACACTTTTTTTGTGAATCGCTAACAATTACAACAACGTTTTGGGGATTCCAATTAATTAGGAATTGTTTTTGCCTATGTCATTCAGTAAATTAACATATTTAATGCAGGGACAAAAAAATTCACTTAAATACAACTTTAAAAAGTTGTTTAACATCAAAAAACCTCAACCTCATGATCTTAGCATATCAACAATTGAAGAAGGTGTAAACTTTTCCTGCTATGTCAACTGATTTGCTAACCATCTCTGTACTGATCACTGCAGCTAGACCCTCAACTGATTATACTACATTCACACTCGTCCTATACTATTCACACTCAAATGCTGTAGATATTACAAGACATAATTCCAACATGATCATTTGGCAAACTTCCATAATAAGACAGAACTGATACATTTTAATACTAAACTAATTCACGTATCAAATCATCAGTCATATTTTTATAATAACATAAGTTAGTGATGAGATATTTAAATAAAATTTAGCTAATTGAAAGAACTAAAATCAAAACAGTTTTCTCACAAGAATATTGATTGTGGTCCACATGGATATACTGTTTTACAATTAGAAACACTTCACCTTTGATATTCTATTGATGTAAAACAGTTATTGTTTTGTACTAGCATGGTATGTGTGACATTTATCCAGTTTAACCTCTAAGTAGTCGTCTATGTTACCCTCATCTTTCTTCTCCTTTCAAACATGTCTCTCACTTCATAAAATCTTAACTACTTTACTATTTCACTGTTATGGTGCTAACTGCTAGGTTTGGTTCCTGCTTGTAGCATGTTATTGTAGCATGTTATTTTTTAACAAGATATTATGCCATACAACCTCATGAACTGCCACCTTACTGTGCTAGGTAAGTTTTTGTACTTATATGACCCTGAGAGTTATACTGGCAGGGAGTGTTCACTCCCTGGCAGATTCAACCATACTGGGCAGGTCAAAGGGTAAAATCCAGACTAAAAGGTAGACCCCAATTAACAACCTCACCATATAAAAACCTACATCCACTACAGAAATGTCAGAGAAGAATCCAAAGCAGGTTTCACAGACTTGCAGATCAGTTGGACCTTGCAAAGAGAGAATGAAGCATTGCAACTCAAGCTGAAAGGATATTGCATAGCTGATACCTTTCCTGACACCCATGAGTAAAACCACAGCTGGTTCATGGAACATCACAGCATATGAAGGTGGCAAAACAAACACAAATGGCTGGCCAGTACAAGAGATGCAACCTTGGCATCCTCAGATTGAGTGGAACATAATGGCTCTAAGCAGGACAAGAAAAAACTTTCAACAGGTGAATTAGTGTCTACAGTGGACACAAAGATGAAAATGCCCCGCACAAAGCTATTGCTGCCATGTTCTCAAAGCAAGTGAATCAGAAATCTAGTCTTGTGGAAGCAAACAAACAGCCCCTATTTAACGAAGAAAGTGGTACTGGATTGGATAACCCTTCAGATAGATCTAATAGGGTGTTGCCAGGCAATCATTAAGGTATAATTCCAAGGTAAAAGGAAGTGAGGAAGTCCAAGGAAATTCTAGTGATGTAATCTGAAGAAAAGTGAGAATATCAAGATGGAACTGGGGGAAACTGGAAAGTAAATCCCAAGTCAAGGGTAAGTGGAAGGAGATTATTATGGCCTATGCCCTAGGAGGAGCCAAGGGCCTGAGTAACTATGCTATGTCTAAATAGATGCTACTAAATCCATTGAATCAGATTTCAACTTCCCCATCATCTTCTTCAACTTTATTCTAATCTTCATACATGTATCTTTTAAAAAAATATATTTGACATTTTGAACACAATAATCTACAAAGAATCTATTTAAGTTGGACTTTTACAGTTAATCACTCTTCTTCCAAAAACACAAACTTAACATTTGCTGAAAGATCTGATGAAATGGTTTTTAAAGATTATTGGAATTTTAATCCACAAAGGCAAAAGTAACTGTCACAAAACATAATTGTTAACTGTCTATAACATTTTAGTAAGAGAAGTGGTGGTGTCACCTATTTATGGCTAGAGAGAATAATTTGGAAGTGAGAGTTGTTATTGTTCAACAAGGTGTATGTCCATTAAGTAAATATCAGAAGGCTTTTGTATATAATATGGATAATATTTATTTTGAATGTATGTACATGAGAGCTGACCTGTTATCTAAGCAAGGGGATATTGAGAGAAATGAGTTGAGTTGCTGAGTTGGTGGAGAGGACTTAGCAGATATCGGTGTCCTTGGTTAAATCTCTTGATCCAGACTGATAGTGAGTTAGTAGGAAGCAATGTTAACAGTGCCATGGTCCCAAGCTAATTAAAGATCAGACATGACTTAACTGGCAGTGGAACTGCCTTTTCGCGTTAACGCACTCCCAGCTCTGATTGGTTGGCACAGCCGCAGTACGACTGTGTCATCTCCGCTATAACTTACAATGCTACAGAATCATATAATATAATAATATAAGGAAACAAAACTAACTGCAAATTTTCTCAGTTTGACTTCGCAAAATTTTATCTATCCTTTTCTAAACATTTCCTAAAATCATTAGAATTCAGAAAACCATTTACCAGCATAACGAGCATTGATATAAGCATAATTGTGAACACAAGGAAGTTGCTCTTCATTCTGGGTCAAGAAACATGGAACTAAGCTTTTTGGTATGTCAATTTGAGGAACAATGGTACTGAAGTTGCTTAATAAGTTTATACATCCTAGACTCACTAAAAAAAACAAAAACAAAACAAGAACACTCTCAACTAGCAGAGGACTCTATAGGGATGACAGGCTAGCCATCTCCTGCAATATAGATGTCCATAATATAGATAAGTTCCGAAAAAAACACAATTTTGCATATTTAAAGAATTCAACCTAAATATTGTGACAACCACATTCATAAACTTAAAATAGTAAACTTCCTAGATTTCAATACAGGCAAATCCCACTTCTACAATAGCGTCCATACAAATGAAGAAATATGTACATCAAACAAAACACCCTCTTCCACAATTGTAAAAAAATAAATCTTGCAGATAATATAACAAGAAAATGTAACTTATTATATGACAATAAATTGTTTAATAAGTTGCCTCCCATTATAATACAGCATTAGCAAAAAGTGGATTTAGCCAAAACCTTAAGTACATTGAACAAAGGTATTTACCCAGGAATAAGAAAATAATCTGGTATTATCAGCCATACTACATGAATGTATCTACAAATATACTATGGTATAAACTTTCTTTTTAACAGATAGGTACTGAAAATCATTAAGAGAAATAACATAGTAAACACCTACAGTTGTCTAGATCATATAGGCTCCCAAATTCTACACCATAACCAAAAGCCTCAAAATACTTCACCATCCTTGCAGTCTAAATGCAATTACTGAAGCACATTAAGCTATGCACATGATGGGAATACCTATTGAAATAACTTTATATATTGCTTATATATAAAGCTACAGTAACAAAAAAATCTAATTTAAATATTACATATCTATAGGCGCGGCGTGGCTGTGTGGTAAGAAGCTTGCTTCCCAACCACATGGTCCTGGGTTCAATCCCACTGCGTGGC
>JAOPUL010006364.1:18644926-18657716 GCA_027564515.1 Octopus rubescens | reverse complement strand
ACACACACACACACACACACACACACACACACACACACACACACACACACACACACACACACACACACACACTGGAACTGTAAAAATTTGTAAAACTCTCCAGAGGTTTATATTTTAAGCATATATTCACATGTCAGGACATGCAACTATATGCATGAGAATGAATACATAAAACAAAATACAAATCTGCATATGCACTGACTCCAAATACTGCAATTATACACACATACATGCAAAAATACCCTATTGATGTTGTTGAAATTGCAATGAAGGAGCCTTGCATCTAGGCTCAAAACCGGCTCTTTCTCTATTGGCAAGAAATCTTGAAATAAAACCAAATAATGACATACATACATACATATATGTATCATCTTTATCTTCTTTCCAACTACTTTTACCCACTTCTATATAATGAAAGGTAACCTTGCATCTCTTCCTTAGCAAGTCACCTGTGCTTATCTGGCTATCATACTTTACTTTCGCAATACTTGGCATAAAGCCACCCACCCCTCTACTACAACCCCACTTAATTGAGGGTGATTCTTTTCTTTTTTGTTTGTTTTGCAAGTTACTTGACAACCTTACCTGTGCTGGTGTCAGGGAAAAAAGTACCCAGTACACTCAATAAAGTGGTTGGTTTTAGGAAGGGCATCCAGTCATAGAAACCATGCCAAAACTTTGGCATGCAATGCAGTCTTTTGGCTCATTGGATCCTGCCAAACTGCCGAGCCTAAGCCAGCATGGAAGACAAACATTAAATGATGATGATGATGATGATATATTTATATATATATATATACATATATATAAATAAAGAGAGAGAGAGAGAGAGAGATTGATTGATTGACTTCTTATCGTCTCAAAAATTTCAAATAAATAATTGTTTTTCTATTTATAATTCATAGTCAAATTTTTTAAATAAGAAATCTTGGCACTGTCTTCATATCCAAGGCCCCATGTCAACGAAAGTATTCATATTGTGAAAAGTAGATGTTTTATTCATCTCATGAAAGGAAGGTGTTTTTCTTTTGCCAAAAAAGTGAAAGTATTTTTGTCGAGGGGGAAAAATGAAAGTGTTTTATGGGCTATTATTTTAACTAGACAGCATAAACTTTAATAATAACTTTCTGTTAGTAAAAGTTATATTACTCATAACTAATTAACAACTAATTAATAAGCAGTTTTCTTTATTATTGTATAGATGTTTGTGAGTAAGATAAAAGCCATGCTTTGCTCACATTAAGGCATGGCTGTGTGGTAAGAAGCTTGTGGTAAGAATATATATATATTTGTGTGTGTGTGTGTGTGTGTGTCTTTGTGTCTTTTTGTCCCTCACCACCACTTGACAACCAGTTTGGGTGTGTCTATGTCCTTGTAACTTTGTGGTTTGGCAAATGAGACCGATAGAATAAGTACCAGGCTTAAAAATAAAACAAGGATTGGGGTAGATTGAGTCAATGACTGAAACAAGTAAAAGATAAGAGATAAAAGATTAATACATATATATATATATTTACGTGTGTGTGTGTTTGTCCTCCACTACTGCTTGACATCTGGTGTTGGTTTGCTTATGTTCCCTTGAATAGAGACTGATAAAATAAGTAATCAGGCTTTAAAAGAAAAAATAAGTACTGTGGTGAATTTATTCGTCTAAAACCCTTCAGGGTGGTGCCCCAGCATGGCTGTAGTCCAATAACTGAATGAAGTAAAAGATAAAATATCTGATGGCCACAACTAACATGATGACAGTATCACACTGGATGGTCTATATCGTTTAGCCAACACTTTACTGTCAACTATTTTAATTCTCTTCCTTAATTGTTGCCTTTTGTTGGAAAATTTTTGCTTTTAACTTGGAGAACACCTGCTGTTGACTTTCACTTTCAAATGACTCTGGACAAAATGAAGTGCCAAAATGTTATAGTTCCAACAATTCTAGCTTAATATGTTAATTAAATGTTTTGAAATACTGGTGTTAAGTAGAATGAACACAAAAGCACTTGGTTAAGAAGTTACATTCTTCACCACACAGCTACATCTGCACCTATATTATATGTCTCTCATTGCCTGGCTCAAAGCCACCTCACTTAATACTACTCCACCTCTTAGCTGAGGGAAATCTTTATCTTGCAAATTACTTGGTGACCTCACCAGTGCTGGTGCAATGTAAATTTTTTACACTCAGTACGCTCTATAAAGTTAGAACAACCTTTACTGCCATCTCTATAAACAAGTGTGTATTTTGCACCAAAAGCCAATATGAGAGTTTTTCTCATGGTATCTACCACAGTATAGTTTGTTCTAACAGAACATCCACGTTTAAGTGGGCATAAATATTACCCAGTTTAATGTTCTCACTTGACCTATGTTTTTTATAATTTTTTTTAATAAATTGCTGAGCTTGGAGAAAGGGACAGTGTTCATGACTTTTGCAGGCCCCTGAAAGATTGGTAACCTTGATGCCATTGAAGTTTTCTAACTATTGCAGGTCAACATCTGCAGAAAATACATGAACAGGAAGAGGATTCCAGGAGACCGATGCTTTAGGGAGGAAGGACTGGATATTGTGGTTATTGCAGGGCTGGGGAGGTTTGGTACAACAAGGATGATGAAAGGTGGAGAGATTAGTGAGTCAGGGTACAAGACAAGCCAGCTTCAAGAAACAGAAGCCATTATAGTAGTGAGGCTATGAACTGGCAGAATCATTAGCATGCTGGGCAAAATGCATAGCAGTATTTCGTCCATCTTTACATTCTGAGTTCAAATTCTGCCTCAGTCGGCTTTGCCTTTCATCCTTTTGGGGTTGCTATAATGAGTATCAGTTGAATACTGGGGTCAATGTAGTCGACTTAACCCGCTCCTGAAATTGCTGGCCTTGTACCAAAATTTGAAACCATTATAGTAGTGAGGAGTTGTGAGATCAGCCAGCTCTGAGAAACAGAGGTCACTATAGTGTGAAAAGGTACAAGACAGGCCAGTTCTGTGGAACTGAGGCTATTATGTGTACCTTTAATGGAGACCACGCTGTTGTAAGCATTCAAGCCAAGTTTCCTGACTGTGGCTAAATTCTCCCTTCCTCCATCAGTCTTGGATACTTTAAAAGGGTCATGGTGCTGCCCTCCTTCCTCTCACTAAGCCAGTGATGCCAAACCTTTCCAGCTTGATGAGTCTGAATTTTAATTTCTTTAGTAAATCTGTTATTGGGGTGTCACATCTATTTTTGTTTTAGGTAAATGCTTATAGATATGCTTTTTATAACATGATATTACAGTAAGATTTTTTTCTCGAAGTATATTGTGTATTATCTTCGGTAAACATGACAGATTGGACCAAAGTATGGTGATACGTTAAAAACACTTGTGCCGGTGACATGTTGATAACACTCATGCCGGTGACACGTTAAAAACATTCGTGCTGGCAACATGTTAAAAACACTTGTGCTGGTGACATGTGTACCGGGTGCCTTTAACGTGTCACCGGCATGAGTGTTTTTAACATATCATACACATACACACATGCCGGTGACACGTTAAAAACACCCATGCCGGTGACATGTTAAAGGCACCTGGTACACTCTCTGGAGTGGTTGGTGTTAGGAAGGACATCCAGCCATAGAAACCAAGCTAAAACGGACTGAAGTCTGGCGCAGCTTCCTGGCTTGCCAGTCTCCAGTCAAACCATCTAACCCATGCCAGCATGAAAAACAGATGCTAATTGATGATGATGATAGTGTACACCTTATTACTATCTTTTAAGTTATAAATTAACTTAATGAGGCTGGTCGAATTCATTTTATCTCTATATCTAAAAGAACTTAAATGATTGGCATTTCTTTGCTTAATATAACACGAGCTTGATATAGAATATTCTCTACTCTCCGAGGTAACTTTACATCTATATACAATATTTTTTATACCTGCAGTTAAAATTAAGTGGACATACTCTATTCACAGTGCAGTCACAACTTTTAGTTACCCTGTAGTGGTGTCAGCTATAACGAGATGACACAGTCATACTACGGCTGTGTCAACCAATCAGAGCCAGGCGTGCATTAACGCGAAAAAGCAGTGCCTCTGGCAGTTAAGCCGTGTCTTGTTTTCAGTTAGCTTGGGATCGCCATACAGTGAACATCACTTTAGCACTAACTCACCATCAAACCAGCTATGGAGTTTCAACACCAGGACAACCACATACAGCTAAAATCCTCTCTGCTGGCTCCAGCACAATTAATATCTTTTTTGCTCAAAACCTACTTGTCAACTTAAATGCACATTCACCAAATAAACACTTTAATATTAATACCTTGTGTATTTATACGTCTTTTGATATTGTATTTCTACACACACTCACACCACATCTACAATTACACCAAAACTTAACCAGGTGACACCACCATCTCTCGCTAAAACTCTACTATCATTAATAGTCTCTACAACAGCTACCCTAGGATTAGTTATCAAAGAATTCTAGACTATTATCCTCTCCCATGTTACCAACATTCTGGGTGCAGTACTTCATATGATTTACATCTTCCACTTTAAGGGTAGTATGAGGGTTAATTCCTGAGGTCGTTATTTCATTGGTATTCGAACCATATTCATTATTCCGATATCTAGTTATGTCAGTGGGGGTCGTGTTGATACAATGGCTATTTAGAGGTTAAGAATTATCATATTGGTTAGAAATGTTCCCATTGCTAGTATGGGAATCACTTAATCTATAAGCATTATACACTGCAATAATATGTGCAAGATATTTGCTATTAGAAAAGGCTAATCTAACCTTACGTTTATTAAAGATTTTATAGTATTTACTACCTTTTGGAAAATGTTTATGTAAGGCTGAGTAAAACATTTTTGGTAAATTGGAAATTATTTGCTTCCCATATGAAATTACGGACCATTCCACATAGCTAGATTTATTTATGTTATTGATGCATTATCAAATAAATTATTAAGATAATGGTTAAGTTGTTGTCTAGCTCTGGGCCTTCTCTGATCAAGCAGATCTATGATCAAAAGTGCTTCAGTGAGGATCATCCTGAAAAGATTGTTCTGAAGTGATTTGAGGTGTGAATTGCATTCAAATCTACTTCAAATCATACACAATCATCCTATGCAGTCACTCTACCTGCTAGAAGTCACATCCAAATATCCCTCAAATCAAACCCTGCCATCTTAAAAAAGGGAGGACACATTGAATGTACAGTCCTAGACACTTGCACCAGCTTTATCAACTGCATTGGTTTTTTTTTCCCAGGCAGGTAAACTGACATCTGACTGTTCATAGAAGACTTCAAAAGTAACTAGTAGCAACTTCTCTTGAAAATAGACGAAATTTGGCATTGTGATGCTATCAAGTACCTGCAGAAAAAGGGTTTAGCCCCCCAACAACATTCATGCTGATATGCTTGCTACATTAGGGGATGGTGCTCCAGCTTTATCAACAGAGCAAAAGTGGGCAACTGAATTTAGGAAGGGAAGGGAGAGTCTTCAAGGTAACCTAAAATGTGTACGTCCTGCAACTGCCACCGCCAAGGAAAACATTGATTGTGTTCACCATATGGTGAAGGATGACAGACGATTGACTATAAACCAAATAGCCAATGCGATTAGCATATACCATGAGCGAGTTAAGAATATTCTACACAATGAACTTGACATGACAAAGGTTTCTGCTCAGTGGGTATCATGTCTTCTAACACCAGGCTAATTATACCACGGGAAAATCTGACATTGTTTGAGGCAGATCCATCTGGTTTCCTTGAATGTTTCCTAAGCCAGGATGAGTGTTGGGCTCATCACTTTGAGCCAAAGACAAAGAGACAGTCCATGCAGTGGAAACACCCCTCATCACCTACTCCAAAGAAGGCTAAGGTTATTTCATCTGCAGGAAGCTTATGGCCTCAGTTGTTTTGGAATGCAAAAGGCATTGTGTTTATTGATTTTCTCAAAAAGGACCCACCCTATCAATGAAGAGTATTATGTCAGCTTGCTGAGGCAGTTACAAAACGAAACGCCCAGGTAAACAGACAAAAGGGATCTTGTTTCACCAGAACAATGCTCCAGCACACAAGTTCTTGGTTTCAATAGCGGCTGTGCATGACTGTGGCTTTCAACTGGTTGATCACCCTCCCTATTCTCCTGATTTGGCCCCATCTGACTATCATCTGTTCTCCAACATGAAAAAACACTTGGCTAGGAACCAGTATCACAGTGATGATGACATCATATCTGCTGTTGATGACATTTTGATCAACAGGATGAAAACTTCTTCACTAATGGCATCTAAGCACTGCAACACTGATGGAAGAAGTGTGTGGACCGCAAAGGGGACTATGTTGAAAACCTCATTTGGTCTCATTCCATGAGAGCATCTTGATCAGCCTATGAACTTTTCAGCCAACCTTCGTATGTCTTTTCTTGCTGTTTGGTTTCACCAATAGATCTGATAATATAAATATATTTGGTATTCATTTAGTGAACCTACTTGTAACAAGAACAAATATGCTTTCATTTACTGTATCAAATCATCAGGCATGCTTTCGTAAAGAGGATTTTCAGTATTATCATTTATTGTTTCATACATGAAAAAAAAGTAGTAAGTAATATGTTAATTACAAATATGATTTTGTTTTCTATTGAAAGCAGATATGAATTTATTGTTACAGCATACTTAATTACATAAATATTCCACATTAACTCTGAGAAAATACAATAACTTAGGAATTGACATGCAATTCCTAAGTATAAAAAACCTTGGTGGGGCTCAATTGCCTCAAGGTTTTTTAATAGTTGCTCAAGGTTAACTATCTTGGATCAAAAGATGGATCCAAAAGCTCGGTCAGTAATTGGGGTTCCAAGAGAGCATCATGCTGATGTGGGAGGAACCCTGATAGAGGGGAAGGAATCTGTAAACAGGTTTACAGCCTGCTGATGTGAAGCTAGATGGTTGAGTAGCCAGAGCTCGCATTTGGAACTGTTGATGCTAAGGCACCTGTGACCAAGTTCCTCAATCATCATCCTCGCAGTTGCAAGGACCTTATCAGGAGGACCCCCTCTCCAGACAAGTATCATCAAGATACCAGACATTCAAGTTCAGGTTAGCTCCCATCTTGGTAATGTCATTGATACCCAGTGCAAATAGAGCAGGACCAAGAGGGTTATCCTGATGGACTCCAGGGGCAGATGGGATGAGATGGTCATCAAAGGAGAGGTAAGAGGGCACCTGATAAGCTTGCCAAGCAAAGTGATAGAGCTGTGGGGCATTCTCCCTTACTGAACAGAAGATGACATCCCAACTGATGGAATTGAAGGCTTTCCTTGTCATTTTTGGATCTCTGATAATAATTTTGCTCAATAGTTGTATTAAAATGTTTAATAGAGGTATTGAAGAGTAGTATTTCTTATAGAGGCTGCAAGGATTGAAAGTGGACAAACAAGTTGCTATGTTTAATAACAATAATCAGATTTTAAACTTGAACAACAAGTAAAAGAAGGAGGAATTATGTAGATGTAAATTCTGTTTTGTCTTCTCATTCATAAAGAGGGAGGGTGCTATAAAACTTTACAAGAATTGCAACACATGTACAGCTGTTCCCTCTTTCTCTATCCTTGGACATGTTGGCTAAATAAATTATTGACATGTTCTGTAGGACAATGCAACAGTGTTAACAAATCAGTCATATAATATTCGATATAACTGCCTAAAAAAGTGTTAAGATATGCAAACTGTTTCCCCCAGTTTATATTAACCCCTAATATTAGTGGGTTAGAATAAGTATACACAGTTGCTGATGACAATTCCGACGAGAATCGGAACACATATACAGCTGTCACTATCCACGGACATATAGCACAAACTTGTTTACTTTCATCATAACAGAGAGCTGGTTAAAAAAAAAATGATAAGTTCTATTGTACAGGGTGATCCGAAAGTCTTGTCACCCCTACATATTGTCTTCACTGCAAGATTCGGCAAACCAGCTCCTCCAAAGAGGACAATACTGCGATGGGAACATAAACTGTTTCTCACAGGATCAATTAAGGACAAACCAAGGACAGGATGACCCTCAACATGAAGGGACACATGTGGAGAGGTGGAGGTATCTGTGCTACGATCACCCAAGAAGTCACTACAAAAACGGTCTTCCGAGCTGGAATTCCCAAATCCACACTGTTAACACACATGACAAAGGATCTTGATTTGAAATCTATTGTTCTCATTACTTTTCGGTAGGGGTGACAAGACTTTCGGACTACCCTGTACATTATAGCAATGAAGCTAATCACTGTTAATACACTAATAATTTAAAACTTAATTAATACATTTTGTAGGATCTCAACATATTTAATAGAGAGTGCTGATATATATAGAAGTAGAAAGAATGTAATGGCACTGAGGGAAATCCCTCAAGGGAACATTATGCATGCTAAAATCAAATACAACACATGTAGAGATTATATATGCAGTTAATAAATAGAAACACCCTCTTGAGGTGGGGGTGGGGTGTGATTGAAATGTAAAAGAGAGACTCCAATAAGATCAGCTACTTGAAATTTTTGGAAAATAATGATACTAATAGGAGTGGATCTGGTCTTTAAAACTAACTGGTGCATGTTTCGATCTTATAAAACTTTCACAGCAATCCTATTCTATTGAATTGTTAAAACTTAGAAGAGATCAGTCTACCACTCTCATAAAAGGGTAGACCTTTTACGAAAGTACGGCTGATGGTTTGCTATATTAATTAAGTGTGTGATTTGAGAACGTCAAGAACTTGAAAAGATACCTCAAGATATTTTCTCCGACGTTCTAACGATTCTACCACACCATCACCTATATATTGGAATCGTTTTACGAAACTACGGTTGTAGATTTGGTATATGAAGTCTGTATTAAAGGGTGTTCTCTTGTTATCAAAAAAGTTCATTGAATGAGCATGTGAGAAGTATGTTGTGTTTGTTAATATCCGCAGCTCGGTTCATCACATAATACTGTTACATGAGTGAGAAAAGTAAAAAGAAACAAAGTAAGTGGATCTGTTGTTGGTAGCTAACGTTATTGTTGTTTTAGTCCAAAATTAGCCCAAACTGAACAGACCTATGATGTAATGCACTCCAAACTTGACCATCCCGTCTTTTTATGTTTATTTCGGATTACATTGTCTAATGTGTCATTTCCTTTAAGACGGCAGTTGTGATTCGAGTGAGATGGCTGCTATATCTAGCAGATCGGGTGACTACGTTGAGACTCCTCCAGTATTTCTAGTAAAAATGTCTCTACTGTAACAACCCACAATATGTATCGCTTTTTTAAAAATTTAGCGTCAGTGATATTCAGTTTAAGCAATATTTACTGCTACTATTCATGGTGACATTAAATTGTCTAGTATTAAATATGACATATTGCTACAATGCTTTCTATAATTTTCTTACTCACTTTGTAAGCTGAGTCTCATTTCAAACAATTCATTTTGTAGTGAAATTATTATATTTGGGACATCCAATTTTTTCCTACTGGGTCTCTATGTGTGTGTATGTATAAATATAATAATTTATCTTGCATTCGACGTGTTTAATCATATTCAGTTTTTTTTAAATGTAAAAATATATCGAAACTATCAATTTATATCTCTTAGCACTCGCGATGATGTGTTCTAATATGTTTAGTCATTAGTCTTCACTCTTTAGTATTTCCCTGACCGCCCCTCCACTGCATCAAAGACCCAATACCTAAAATATTACTCTCTTCTGTGCTACCTTTAATAGTAGTTCGATCACTCACTCTTGGTGTGTCGTACTTATTGTGGTCACTTGGTTTTGTCAGGATTATTATCTTCGCTAAATTGCAGTAGCGGTTGATTGTTCAGAAACATTTACGTCTTGAGTAGTCATTATAAACATCATTGCATGTAAAGAGTAAGAAAAATGATAACGAAGTGTTGTAACATCTTTTTTTTAATAGTTAATTTGATGGTATTACATGTCCTATTGTTTTCCATGTAAGAGTCATCCATAATGTCCAACTAAAAACATTCCTGTTCTCTTTCTATAGTTTTATATTCCATTATAACCTCCTTTTTAGTCCTCACATCACATTATCTATATTACTGTGTCTTTCCTATGTAGATTTAAAAAAAAAATTCGTTGTTATTCTAACATTTCTAGTCAAGTCCCATCACTCTAATAACATTGATTTCTATACTGGGCACAAAGGCCCGAAATTTGGGGGGAGGGGAGTAGTCGATTACATCGACGCCAGTTCGTAACTGGTACTCACTTTATCGACCCCGGAAGGATGAAAGGCAAAGTCGACCCCGTGTTCGTCCGTCCTTATCGGCGATTGGCAGAACATCGAATTAGAAAAAAAAGACGTGTCCCAGAGTGTCCGGCTGTAGCCGATCAGGCTAATGCGTTCTCAGACGAATCTTGTGCATGTAGGGCACTGGTGGTCTGATTGGAATGAAGGCAATGTTTTGGATCTGGACTTGCACAGCTCACGTTTTCGTCGTGCTCCTGTGATCCTTTTCAGTTAATAGGAGACGCCATTTGCAGCTACACTAGGCAGGGAGGTCATGTGTCTGCATTTACCAGGTGTACATAGGCTGTTTACGATATACAGAATAGTAGAAATCAAGGATAATTGGCTTGCAAAGAGGGCAGTAATATTGCCCATCTGATTGCCAGACGGCTCACGTTCGTAAACTTGGCATCGGAGTAGAAGTGCACTCTCAGTGTTGAGACAACCAATGCGTTATGTTTTATGATAAACGGTGAATACCACAGATCCTTCTCAGTTGTATAATCTAATTAAGCTACAGAAATTATAGAATGACTATTAGTGCATAGAGAAACGATAGGCTGTGACATATTGCAGCAATAACCACATGCATATTCTCTAATATGAAGATCAGAAAGTCAAAGGATAAAAGAATATGATGTATATCATAAAGAGCAAACGGAAGAATATCTTCTAGTGTGATATATTGGTGTGATATAGCATTGATTATTTACAAGAAATAATATGGTCCCATATAAAACTTAATGAATTAAAAAGAGCGTTTGAAAACAAAACTGATTAATCTTGCTATTTTCTCTTTTGTATTGTTATATAAAAATACATTTCCGATATATTATACAAAATGCATGACATTTTAAAAAAGGGATGATCGTATTATAATTGAGCTATACATTCACTCGACATCTTTCCTTCAATGTTATTCAGAAATAACTGACATATGCAACATAAAATAGAATCGTTAAACTAAAATTAGGTTAAGTGATTAAAGTGACATAGTTTGCGAAACGTATCGTAATGATTGACTATTAAATACATAATCGTATAGAACTCATTTATAATATAAAAATAAGTTCGCTATTAAGGGAAAATATATTGTGATGTGAGCTTCTACTTTTGATTTTTAGTGACCTCTACAACAAGTCTGTGTAAAAATGTATACTGTGCTTGTCAACAAAGATAAACGTGTTAAAATATTATATAATTTAACACTTTGTAGTCCTTTCATTTTTTCCTGTATTTCACTATACATGAGAACTTCTGCGTGTGCATGCGTGAGTGTTTCTATCATGACGTAGAGCATTATTAAACACGCAAGTCAAAAGAAAAATGGGGTATACGCGCAAACAAGCATATAAACTCCAGCATATAATGATATCCATCCCTTAAAGACCATACCCCTAGAAGAATAGAAAATGATGCAGACATGAATACCTGTATGATGGAATTTCGGATGAAGAAATCATTAACTTATTAAATACTTATTATACATTCATACATTCATGCATATATGAATGTATATATATATATACACGAAGAGGTATTTTGCCTAAACTACACGGAGAGATATTTTGCACCTCGTCTTTAACGTAAAATTTTCTATCGCTGTGAGAAACCGCACACATCCTGTTTATCACTAGGGAATAATCCTCACAAATGAGGCAGGCTACTGAGGTTAAACCACAATTCGCACCACTGCATGACGCTCGCGTGCGACCCTTATCACCGTTCAAGCTTCAATAAATATTTAGACAATTCGTCTCCGTTGCTAATTACACCAGTGACTGTTTAAGCCTACGGATCCTTCTCTCAGTATACCAACGAATTATAAAAAATGGCAAATAGTGTAATTCGAAACTGGTGCCGTTAACACAGGTACACAGATTTGGTTGCAATACCGGGGACGGCTGCTAGTTTATATATATGTATATATAGTAGCAGCGCGTGAGTTTAAATGATTAGCGAAGCCTAAAGAAGAGTATAAAAACAAAAAAATCTGAAGAAATAAAATTGTCATGAAGTACGAAATGGAAGGATGAGATCAAATATATGGGAGTGGGAGTTTCATAAGATTGATAGAAATGGAGAAAAGGAGAAGGGAAAGAAAGTGCAGGGAGGTAGTGGCAGATAGTTGCATTAGTTGAGGGGAAAGAATGGTTGTCAGAAATATTTAACTGAGATGAGTACAGATAAACATTAACTGACACTACCGTATTGATTTCTTAGCGGATAACTGGCACCAGTAGTTATGACCGTGGGCCTACGTCAGCGTATAGATACACATCCACGTACCCACGGACACACGCACACACACGCACACTCTTGTAGTAGCTACATATGTATATATGCACGCGATGCAGGCACACACGCAAACACATCTTTACATGCCATGGCCGATATTGAATTTACTCGTAGTCTCGATATGCTAAAAAGATATATCAACACACACGCACACACACATACAAACATACACTCACAAACACATGGACAT
>JAOPUL010006364.1:18611601-18623167 GCA_027564515.1 Octopus rubescens | reverse complement strand
CTTGCCAGTTTCCAGTCAAAACCGTCTAACCCATGCCTGCATGGAAAAACAGACGTTAAATGATGATGATGATGATATGTAGTAATAGGTGCAAGTGTGGCTGTGCGGTAAGAAGCTTGCTTCCCAACCACATGGTTCCGTGTTCACTTCCACTGCGTGGCACCTTGGGCAAGTGTCTTCTACTATAGCTTCAGGCCACCCAAAGCCTTGTGAGTGGATTTGGAAGATGGAAACTGAAAGAAGCGCATTGTGTATATGTATGTGTGTCTGTGTTTGTCCTCCACCACCGCTTGACAACCAGTGTTTTACATCCCCCGTAACTTAGTGGTTTGGCAAAAGAGACCAATGAAATAAGTACCACGCTTTTTGATTTTAAAATAAAAAGTAATGGGGTCTGTTCATTCGAAAAATTCTTCAATGTGGTGGTGCCCCAGCATGGCCACAGTCTAATGAGTGAAACTAGTAAAAAAGATAAAAGTAGGTTACATCTTTCTCCCATTTTCAGTCCTCCTCTTTAATGATTTACTAGACCAACCGTGACCTGTTGGGTCATGTTCACTTACACACACGTCTCTAACTTAAGTACTGTTACTCACACACGAACATATACATAAATATATATATGTATCTAACTCAAGTACTTTGATACGTAAACACATGCACTGGCACGCATACACATAGGAGTGTGAAAGAGAGAGAAAGAAATAACGTTAAGGAAGGGGGAGAGTTGAAATAAGTTAACGGATGCTCTCTTTCCCTCTTTCTCTCTCACCCCTCACTCTCTCTTTCTGTCTCTCTTTCGATATTCATTTGAAAATATTGTCAATTGTCCGATTTACACCAAACTTGTTTTATTCATAGTATTTTCTCATTATGCACTATTTCGCTATTTACGAAGGTTTGCAGGGTCATATTACTATCAGGGTACTTTACAATTATGCACCGTTTTGTTTTACGAAAGTACCTACAAAACTCCCGAATCTCGGGAACCCGGGATCCGATTTACGTGAAATTTGTTTTATTCCATTTGTTTTATTCCCATTTCAGAAGCAACTTGCTTTGAAAGTATTTACCCATTATGTGCCCTTTTGGCTGTATTACATAAGACAAGCAAGCAAGCATGCAAGATGAGAATTTTAGTAGTATATATATATATAGATAGATATAGTTTTAGCCCCTCATCCTCTCTCTTTAATGTATTTCTTAGTTTTCTCAACTGTTTTCAGTAATAAAGAAATCTCGAAATATCTTCAAACTTCACACTGCAGTTCCTGAACTAAGTATCGAAATATATATGTAAAAAGAATTAAGATAGAATATACATTTTTTGAGAAAGTTCAGTTACAAACAAACATCCGAGACTTTTAGTATTATACAGATGTCTCTAATAACTTAAGTACTGTTACACACACACACACGAACATATACATAAATATATATATGTATCTAACTCAAGTACTGTGATATGCACGCACGCACACGCGCGCACACACACGTCTCTAAGTACGTAAACACACGCACTGGCACACATACAGATGGCAGTAGGACTGTGAAAGAGAGAGAGAAATAACGTTAATAAAGGGGGAGTTACAATTACGCAGCATTCTGTAGCTATTTACAAAGGCACATACAAAACCCGCGAATCTCGGGAACCCGGGGTCCGATTTACGTGAAATTTGTTTTATTCCATTTGTATTCCCATTTCAGAGGCAACTTGCTTTCAAAGTATTTACCCTTTTGGCTGTATTACATAACAGACAAGCAAGCAAACATGCTGTATGCTCAAACACAGCTCAAATTTAGTGACACATCTCTTCAGACATGTGTAGATGCACAGAAAACATCATATCACTTAAACATCAATAAGAAGACATTTACTAAATGTAATATGTTATTTAAGCAAAAATTACACCAGACAAACTCAAAGCTTAAATATTTTAAATTTACCAAAAATGGTTCATTGCCTTTGCATAAAAGTGCTCAGAAAGCAGAGTAAGTTTACCAATGTATAATCTGTGGCAAAATTTTTATGGACAGTAGTAATTTGACCAAGCACAAACGTATTCATACAGATGAAAAGCCATACCACTGTGATATTTGTAGTAGAACATTCTCTCAGAAAGGTCATTTGTCTGCACACAAATATACACATTCAGGTGAGAAACCATATCACTGTGATATTTGCGGTAAAACATTTTCACAAAATAGTGTATTAACTGTTCATAAACGTATCCACACAGGAGAAAAACCATATCAATGTGGTATTTGTGCTAAAACATTTTCTAGAAGCTATGATTTGAATAGACACAAATATATTCACACAAATGAAAAGCCATATTACTGTGATGTCTGTGGGAAAACATTCTCTGAAAGAGGTAGTATGTCTAAGCACAAACGCATTCATACTGGTGAGAAACTATACCATTGTGATACCTGTGGGAAAACGTTTTCTGAATCTAATAAGCTGACTCGTCACAAGCAAGTTCACACAGGAGAGAAGCCATTTTACTGCAATATTTGTGGGAAAACATTCTCTGGTAATAGTGCATTAAATAGACATATGCATGCATACAGGTGACAACCCATACCACTGTGATATCCGTGGAAAAAGATTTGCTGTGAGTAATAGTTTAACTATACACAAACGTATTCATACAGGTGAGAAACCATATCATTGTGATATCTGTGGTAAAACATTCTCTCAAAATGGTCATCTAACTCAACATGTACGTATTCACACTGGTGAGAATCCATTTCACTGTGATATCTGTGGTAAATCCTTCTCTCAAAAAGGTCATTTAACTCTTCATATGCGTGGTCACACAGGTGAAAGACCATATAGTTTTGATATTTGTGGTAAATCATATGCTGATAATCAGAATTTATCCCGCCACAGACCTATTCACAATGGTGAGTGACCCATCTTGGTTTCAGTTGGAAAACAGCTGTTACAAATTGTAGTTTGACTAACCACTAATGATGACAAATACAAAATAAACCATTAAACAATAGAATTACTTGGAAGAAATTGTACAAATTATTACTTCGTGACACCACAAGGAAATTCTTGTGAGACAATGCAATGAAATATTGGAATTCTTGTGTGACAGTTAATGTAATAATTTTATTACAGAAATGAATGAAAGCTGGATCCATATAATTTTGTTATGTTACTTTTATTAAAATTTTGTCTTAAGTTCTGGGTTAAGGAATTATTATTATATACTGATATTACCCATCGCCACTATGGGTAATATCAAGGTATATGGCATACAATAATTATAATTTGATTTTTATCAAATTTCTTGATGCTTATACAAAATGATAAAATGAATATTAATTTTCAAAAGAAAGATTATTACTGTGGCTAAAAGCGGCCATGTCGAGAGTCCTGCTGCAAGAAGCAGCCACATTGCAATTCCTGTTGCAAGAAGCAGCTGCATCGAGAGTTAAAGCACCTGAAGTCTAGTGATGGTGCCACATAAAAAGCACTAGTGTCAAGCATCCGGTGCCGGTGGCACATTAAAGCACCCAGCACATGCTGTAAAGTGATTGGTGTTAGGAAGGGCATCCAGCCGTAGAAACCAAGCCAAATCAGACTGGAACATGGTACAACCCTCCAGCTTGCCAGCATGGAAAACAGACGTTAAAGGATGATGAAGATGATGATAAAAATACAATCTAATGAAACAAATTTCTCATTTGCATAACTACTCTCTCATTTACTCCTCCTGCCAACAAGCCTAGCATTGACATTCATCCTACATCACTTATATTAAATCTCTTGTATCCCTTTTACTCTTTCTCTGCCTCATTCTATATGATGTAAACCATGACTGGAGAAATTGACTAACCATTCAACAGTTATATAGGCTATTATTAAATAGAGATATTCAGATGGAGTACCCTCATCGTGGTTGTTGTAGTCATAATGTTTTAACCTCCAACTATCAAGTTCCTGCTATATTCAGTAACATACTCAGTTTTAACTATTATATAAGCCAACCAGCAAAACTACTACTCTTATAATCACTACCTCGTTATCCCATTAGACAATTAGTTAGTGGAATTTAGGAAGTGTAAACTTTTTTTTCCTTTATTTGTAGTTTAGCTGAATTCAGCTAAACTCCAGCTATTCTCTGGTTTATGCAGACTAAGCTTGCAGTATCAGATGTAGGAGAATGTCCTTGAACAAGAGGATAAGAATAATCTATCTATACTCATGGATTTATTGAAGGGTTTCATTCAAAATTCCAAGTATGTAACTGATTATGACAGACACCTGAAGAAAGCTGGTGGATACAACCAAAACATTTTGACAATAACAATTAAGATGAGGACGCTAGTGTGAATGTATCAGTGTATAATAATTAATTTATATGGAAAATTATAAATAACAATGTTTTAATATTTAATACAGGTTGTTCATAAATTACTTTTACAATCTGAAAAATTCAGAAAGAAAAATGAAAAATAAGGATATAATAAACACCTTTAAAGACAAACGAAAGTGATTTAAGTATTAAAACAAAGTAGATAAATTAAAACTTTAATGATATCTATTTAACATGCAAAAAAGTTGATTGACGGATCTCAATTTTAATAGATACAAATAATTGTGGAAGTTGTAAAGATAATTTATGGACACCCTGTATGCCTAACTTTGTAAAACAATCTGTTTTATCATATACCAGCCAGATATTCTCCATGGTTGAAAAACTCTTCATAGTTTAATAGAAAAAAATCTCACAGATTTTCACTATTTTTATACAATGTTTTCTTTTTTCTTTCTTAAACATAAGCTTGAAATTTCCTTTAACTTTTTTTCTTGAATATTCAACAACATAGAAATGAAACTGAATATAGATTTATATGTGTGAATGTATTTAGTAGAAAGTTAGAGTAAATAACAATTGAAGTGTTGTAATAATTTATTATTAGACTTTATATAAATGTGTGATACTCTTTATTGATATATTCTGGGTTAACTTTAATATCCAGGCTGGTTACACAGATATAAATATATGTCACTTTTGTATTTGTTTTATTAGATTTCTGATGTAAGATTGTATTGTAAAAAACATTGGTGTATTTTGGGAAAAACCATTCTGCCAATAATAACATGCTCACTGGTTTTGGTTTACTTTTGTGTTATTATAAATTAACTAATTAGTTAATAGATTTTGAGAAAGTATTAAAGAGGGGACATGTCAATGTTAATGTCACAGTGTGTGACGAAAGACTGAGAAACTAATTAATCGATAAATTAACTATGAACAGTTGACTGTATAGTCAGAAAACTTGAAAGAATGGGATGACAAATTTGGCATGTGACACCTGAGAAAATTGATTGAAAAGTAGTTATTCCTATTGGAACTAACTATGCCCTGGAAGGAGAGTAAGAGAGCCAAGTACCAGAAGTTAGTGGAGAATAAGGTTTTTGGCAGTTGAGGGTTTGCACTTCATACTATGAGTCAGGCCTATGGAACACTGGGCATTACAGGAACATGCAGAAGAATCAGTAAGAACAATGTAGAAGCTGCTGAGAAAGTGTCTAGATGGCTCTAGTTGAAAAGAGGTGATTGATGAAGTCAGTAGAATGCTGCTTAGACATAGGCCTAGGCTTGATCAACCAAGGTTGGGTTGCCTGGATGAGAATGTATGTTGTAAGGTCCAGAGCTCCCAGTGACTCCAGAATACAATACTTGATGGTGTGTCCAAGCATTGCATATGTTGATATATCAAACATTTGAAGAACTAAATTATAATACAGGGTTAAAAGAAATAAGGCAAATTCATCTGAGAGGAATGGAGTAGTTCTGATACCTTCATGGGAGTTGTGAGATGTCAACCTAGAAAGTTGGATAAAGAGCTGAGCTTTGTAATTATAACCCATTATGGTCACTATAGCTACTTCGTTATTACATTAGTAGAACTCACCAAAAAGGGTATGCTGTTTAAAATGAGGTTTAATTTTTGTGAGTTGGAGAAATAGTAGTATAACATTACCCCCATACTATTAGTTTGGGAACCTGTTAACATAAATATTAATTTTGTAAGAAGAATCAACAGTGAATTGGACCAAAAGAACTGGTCATACATACATTAAGAGTATTCTACAAAGAGAACATAATATTTCTGCATTTGGTGTGGCACTTCCACTGTTGAGTTATGATCTTATCGTTTGTCGGCGAATCTCAGCAGTAATGAAGTTTAAGGTGTAGTCAAGCGAAACATGCAAGCGACAACATGCTGGAGTCAAAAACAAGTAAGACTCGTTTTGGAGGGAAAAACAAGCTCTTTTATGGAGATTGGTGGGTTCCAGAGATGTGAATATTTTTTTGTTGCCAAGAGAACACATGATCCAAATGAGCACATTTGATTGGTTTACCTGGTAATTTAGCGCAAACTGTTTGGGGAACAATTTGTGCCTAAAAATTAACCAATCAGAGCAATGCTTAGAACAATGATTTTTATAGTGGTATTCTCTGCTACAACTGTGCAATTATTATTAATGAAAGTGAGAGAGAGAGAAATAGCTTTTCATTTTGCTTATGTCTATCCATTCTGCTACAGTAGCAATGCTAAGTTTAAGGAAATGGCAGCTGTAAGAAATATATTTTACATCCATATAGCTCTTGTACAGGGAATGATTGTGCAGTGAAATTTCAGGATTTTTTACATTGGATATATTTATTTTTATGAAGGTAGGATAGTATTCGAGGAAGACTTGGTGCAATTTCTTGCAGGTTAAGTGACCATATAGAAGTTTCCTCATTGACCCTAGTAATACTAGGTTTTAGAGAGGGTGGCAGTTAGAAATATGTTTTAGGGCCAAGTAATCATTGTACAGAGTATGATTGTGTAATGAAATATCACAGCTGTTGTGAAGAGAAGTTTGAAATGTTTATGGTAGAAAGAAAAATGTTGACAAGGTTTCAAAGTCAATATCCTTGATGTGGAATGGTGGAACAGCAATACATGTATGTGTGTGTGTGTGTCATTGATAGGTTTATGAGAAGTGTGACTTAAAGTGAAATGATGTAAAGCAAAACCAACAATAAAAAAAATCTAATCGGTTTTAAATTGAGTTAACTTCATAGTAGTTGCCATATACAAAACTGACCAGTTTTTGAAGAATTTGCTATCTTGATCATCTCTACGTATATTTCTTCAAATGCTCCAACTATAATTTTCATTTAATTCTTTTAATACCAATGAGACCATTCCTAGTTCTATGATATAAATTTCCTTTAAAATGATCTAAATTAAAAGCGTCCATCAAAATTTTATATTAATCTATGTTCCAAACATAATGAGAAAGTTATATTGCTAAAGTCTTCACTATTTTCAAAATTAATTAAAACAAAGGCAATAGAAATAGTAACAAAAGCAGAAAGGTAAATTGTTACTAGAAAATTAAAAGAAAAATGTTTTGTACTTAGTACAGCTAAGAAAGATCAAACAGACCCAGCTATAGTAAAGTGTTAATTTGTATCTGTTAAATACAAGATCATGCATTAGGTTTTATTGCTAGTCTTATATTTTAAATATTGTTGTACACTAAAAGAGTTACAATTCTATGATGTAGATGGTAAATGTATAAAGATAGTATCTTAGATGATGTTAATGAAATATAAAAAGAAAAAAATGAATGATTAGAATCAGTATCCATCATTGTTTATATATATTTTTCTAAATCGAGAATCTGAAAAGTTAACAAAAATAAATAAATAAAAAGGAGAAAAAAACTAAAAGGAAACAAAAACTCAGTTTGAGAGGTGGTGTCTACTTTGCAAATTTTTATTGTACAGTATTTGGTTTTATATGATTTAACATTTTCATCTTTTAATATCTGAAACATTACAGTTAAGGAAACCCTGAAGTTTTGTGAGCCATTGAAGTATGGGATGGTTTTATTGATGCTGCTCCATATTACTGGAGAGTTTTCATTATTCTGATCTTTGAGTTGCCAGATTAATTTGGACAAAGATGTGTAATTTTCTTATGCCTTGAATTAAATGAGTATTGATACTTGTAATAGCAGCTTTTGAAAGTGTCTGCAATAAATTCTGTTTATATGGTGATTTTGATGTTCAATCTATTTAATGATTGCTTAATCACTACTTCAGCAACTATGATGAAGTTTTTGCTTAGCTGAGAAGGTCTAATAATACTGAAACATGTCTGAAGTTTTCTCCTATACCAAAATGATCAAAATAATATTAGCTATCAAGATACATTCGTCTTTTCGTCTTCATATAAATATTTCTAATGAGATATTTGATGCTCCCTGTATTCAGATTCATTTAATATTAGCCTTTGTGCTATTGTCTTTCCTCACCACTGCATATGTAACATTATCAAAACCATTTGATCTTGTTAAGAATTCACCATTGCCATCTCCGTCTCCCTTGATCAAGCTTTAAGTATTGATCTAAAATATTTCTGTCCTCACTGCATGGTGAATCTTGATAAATTAAATTTGATACAGAAATAAATTATTCTCTTATTTTAGCTCATAAAAATATTCTAAACTAAGTCATTCCCTGTATGATATTAAGTATCATAGTGTTGACTTACTATCATAATGTTGACCTAACTGTGTATTAACATGAACTTGACTATTGGTTTGTATAGTTTGGAATATCTTTTATGAGGTAGAATAAGAGAAAAATTTATTTGTTTCAAGACTAGTGTTTGATTAGTAGTGTCATCAGTTCTCCCTTTGGATTTATAGAGAAACGATAAACCTCAATTTGATCAATACCTAATGCCTACAGCATACGTTAAAGTCACATATGCAAAACATTCTCAATGAACAGAAATTTCCTTTTAGTTGGAGAAAGAAAACAAAACTAGGGGTAATTGTTAATAACTGTCAAAGAAAAGAAGATACAAGAAATCAAAAATCAGCTTCACAAAAGTTACATATTTAATGGAAAATCTCGTAAGGTGACCGATACGGACTTGTATCAAAATTATTGGACCATAGTCAAAGTTGAACCTGATTATCATTCGACAACAAAGATTTTTACATTTAGAAACATACTTGGGGGTCATCAGAATTTTGCCTAATTAAAAATAAAAACGAGCTAAGGAAAATAACTCAAGAAGCCCAAAGTCACGAATTTAGAGAAATAATTTAAGTTGTAGAGTACTGAATAATGTTAGTAGAATATTCTCAGTTTTGAAGTTTCCTATGTGGTTGGAGGCAGAAAAGCTATATTGTAAAGTTGACTTCGCTTTCAGCCAGTTGAGCTAGGATGTAATTAATCCACATCCTGAATAATTTACGTAACCCCCCCCCCATAGATGCTGACTTTTTTTTAGGATCATAAGGTATTTTACATGTACCATTCCTTTCATGTAAGTAACAATAGAAAATGAATAAACAATCCTTTTTGTGAAAGTACGGCTGAAGAATTTATACTAACATATCTATATCGGTTAGTTTGGTCTGTGTTATCAGTGCAGTTTGCTTATTAGTATGTAGGTATATCTGTAATAATAATGTCTGTTAATTGCCTACAGATCCGTTCATGTCTCGATATTATTACACCAAATAATGAAGAAAGACAGAAAGAAAACAGTAAGTTGATCTGTTTGTCAGTAGTTAATTATTGAATATAATGTTTTAGTATTTTTAGTGAAAACATCTTTGTTCTAACAGCCCACAATATTAATGGTGAGGTGTTATTTACATCCCAAGTTGAAATTTTTATTTTAAAAAAAAGTAATCGTTGATGTTCAGTTTGAGAAACTGTTTAGCAACAATGGTGACATTGAAGTTTTGTTTATTAATTACGTATTGTCACAATGTTATGCATCGTTTTTCTTCTCTTTGTCAGCTGAATCTCGTTTCAACTAAATCAGTTGCAGTCGATATTTTGGCCATCCAGAGTTGAGTTTCTCTTGACGAAGCCTCTATTCTTTTATACGTTTCAGCCCAAAGGCTGTGGCCATGCTGGAGCACCACCTTTATGTGTATATAGAATATATAAGTTTATCTTGTGTTCAACTTGTTTAATCATATTCACTTTAAAAAAATACGAACACATCAATACCCTGTATAAACGCATTATACATCATAAATCAATAAAGATAAAAATAAATGTTTTTAAAAATCTAATTTGAACAATTCTATTTGCTATCATTTTGTTGTGGCTTCCCGTCTCTAATCTATGATCAGGCATATTAGAAAATTATTTTTGGGTTATATGGTATTATTTAATTTTATGATCAGAAAATGAAAGTGGAAATAATGACAATTCAGCACTGTTCAGACGGACGTGTTGAATAAACCCTCCTCTCATTCTCTGCCCCACCCCCTAAAAGAAAATATTTCTTCAGATTTGTTTTCAACAACGGAGATTACGATTTAGATCTTTTCTGTTGCTGTCACAGTTTTCTACTTTTTTAAAATTTTGTTCCAGTTGTTTTCAAATACGATTTTGCCAGAAATACATTTTTTTAAAATTTTGAATCCTTTCCCTGATATTTTTTGTTTTTAACACTTTTCAATTTTTTTAACGTCTCTCTTAAAAATACGGAGAATACAATATTACAATACTAAAAAAAAAATATTCTAAATTTAAAATATTTAATGTCGATTGTTCACGATAATTTTAAATCGTTGTGTGTGCTTATATTGTCAAACCCAACAATCTATATCACCTATTTCATCACAGGTTTTCCCAACATCAATCCCTTAATGATGTCTGCCAGCAATTGCCATTGCCATTTAGTATTTTCCAGATCTACAGTCCATTGCATCAAAGACTCAATGTCAAAGACAGTAGAGTGTGTTCTATGGTACTTAATCTGTTTGCAGTGTGTTCTATAGTTTCTGTTTATAGAAATCACCAAAAAAGGAAGGGAAATTTTAGGTGAGGTTAAGTTCTGCTATTTTGGCAAGAGTCAATGTTGTATAATCCCAGGTCGGCCCTAATGGAGCAGTACTACAGTATATAATTAGTTGGTTGAATAAGGCGATGTAACCCACAGATCCTTCTTCCCTAGTAATACCACATCTCTACTTAGCTTAGAATCATTGCTGTGCTACTCCAGGTCATCCCTGATAGAGCAGTACTATGTTATGTAATTAGTTGGCTGAATAAGAAAGTGTGACTCCCTCAGATCCTTCTCTGGTTATAACATGTCGCTGCCTATTCAACATGCAGCATGACAATTTGAATATGTACTTCCTCCACAGTTCATTCTATTTTCTTAAGCCTGTGGTGTCTGGTGGTGATCACAGTGGAAGCTAACATGGTGAACTTGGTCAGATATTGTTCTTCTACTTTTCGTTGGTGGTGTGCATCCCAGCGCAGTATTTGAGTCTGTTGTTGCTGCAGCTATTTCTGTGTTTATGTTATGTTTTGTGTTTGTAGTATTTTTTACAATACTATAAACAGCATTGTTGTGTTCTAGGAAGTTTTGTATTTGTCAGGGTGTTTGGAGGTATTATTTTTTTTATTATTATATATTTATAGGCGTGGCGTGGCTGTGTGGTAAGAAGCTTGCTTCCCAACCACATGGTTCTGGGTTCAATCCCACTGCGTGG
>JAOPUL010006364.1:18576812-18591407 GCA_027564515.1 Octopus rubescens | reverse complement strand
TCTTTTTCCATGCAGGCATGGGTTAGACGGTTTGACTGGAAACTGGCAAGCTGGGAAGCTGCACCAGACTCCAGTCTTCTGTTATAAAACTCATAAAATATTCTATGCTCTCGGAGTTCCTTGTTGTCATTTAGCTCTCTTCCAATTTTTTTTGTAAACAACAGAATCTATGTGATTAGATTTCCCAGGCTTCCGTCCCTATTCCGATGGTGTGTGTCGAAATTTCTTTTATATCCCTGGTAACCACCTCACCACTTCATCAAAATCTCAATGTCGTGTATATCACTGTATCGCGTAGTACTTCCAATGGTATAACAATGGTTTTATCCAGTTCACCAGAGATATCATACTCATTGATATTGCTTAGTTCTGATGGGTGTATTTTCTTTAGTAAATTGATGGTGTCCCTGAGTTATCTATTTATATTATAGTCCACACACACACAAAATAATAAATGATCATTCTATTAGTCTTTTTACATTCGTATACGCCATTATTACCTTGTAACCTTACTGTTAGATTGGGAACCTGTTAACATTTTAATTGTAAGAAGAAAAATCAACAGCTTTTTCCAGTTTAACTCAGTGTTTATTGAATATCAGTGGTGTTGAATTTAGGAAACAACTTGTTAGAATATATATGTCAGTGAGGAGAGAATAAACATTACATGCTGTAATGAGAAGAGTATAATATATTTCTGCATTTGGCGTTGCACTTTCATGTTGTGTTATGATGTTGTCGTTGTCGGCGTATATCGGCAGTGATGAAGTTTAAGGTGTAGTCAAGCGAAACAAGCAAGCGATAGCATGCTGGAGTAAAAAGCAAGCAAGACTTGTTTTGGAGGGAAAAACAAGCTCTTTTATAGAAATTGGTGGGCCCACCGGAATGGGATATTTTTCCGCCAAGAGAACACGTGATCGAATTGAGTGCATCTGATTGGTTTACTGGGTAATTTGGTGCAACTGTTTGGGGGACAATTTGTGCCCCAAAACTAACCAGCTTTTCATTTTGTTTATGTCTATCCATTCTGCTACAGGACTCCCCAAACAGAACACTTGTAGGACACAAATGTGTGATAATAGCTAAGGACTGGTAGCAAAGAATGGTAAGACAAAAGGGTTGAACATGCTAGTACAGTTATTAGAGTGCATGCGAAATTATGCAGAGCAAGAAAGAAATATGCAGCCAAATAAAATATGCGAAAATTCTAACCAGGTAAAAAAAAAGAAAATGTAGGAAATTTGCATATAAATAGTAAAACATAAGAATGCATGCTTAGAATGCAAAATAAACATATGAAAATACATAGAAAAATGCATGATTACAAAAAAAAACTGAGTCACAGAAATGTTTTTAAATATATATAGTTTTGCACAGTTTATTTGGCCAACGGACTTTACGGCTACTGCATGTGGTGGTGGTATGAGGAGATGTAGGGCTAGCTGAATGTGTTGTTGGTGTTAGTGGAGGTGTGATGTCATGCCGAGAAATATTATGGATATCAGGAGAGAATCATATGATGATGTATACGTAACTGGTACTATTTGAGTGGGTCTGAACAGTGTTGCTTTGCGTGTGAATTGTGCAGTCTGTGCATGACTGGGGCAACATTGAGATGCTTGTGGGTTCCGTCTACATATGCGCGAGGAAGATGCAGCTACGAGACTTTCATTGAAAGGAGCTGGGCAAATGAGTGAGTGTATTCTCAATCCATGATTTGAATAGAATAACTTTCGGGCAGAAGTGTACATGCAGTGTGAAAATGCCTTGAAAGAAGTACAAAGGCGAAATGAGTCTGGCATTGTGGTCGTGTACATTTGTTGTGGGTAAGCAAGGACGACAAAATGCAAGTGACATGCTGGCGCGTTGAGAGAGACAGGCAACTAATTCTATGACTATTGTGACCAACCTGTGGTCTTGTAGGTGTCTGGCAACAAGGGCACAGAGACCATGAGTCCTCCAACATGCGTTGAGTCAGGCAAAGGAGCTGAGTAAACACAGACATAGAAAGAGAAGGCAGTTAAAGCACAGTATTGAGGTGCGTGTGTGTAACTTGGTGCAGGCATGTAGCATTTGTGTGATATACATTAAAAAGACAATGTGGATGCACATACATTTTTTGTGTTTGTGGAATTGTGTAATGAATGTGAAACATACAGTATAAAGAATATGTGCATGCAAAGAAAGTTCTTGAAAGTTTATGATAATCTATGTATATAAGTTTGTGTGGCATGCAGGAGTTCTTTTAAGCATCAGGACTCATGTGAAAAGTTGGTGTCTGCTGAAAAAGCTTTTGCTTGCAGGTTCCATGAGTTCATCCCTGCAGCTTTTGATGGATGGCTGTTGAAATGTTGACTATATATGCAGTCTCTGGTGCATTCTGGCTGATTTACGGAGTGCATCGCAGTGTTGTGTGCTCTTGGCAGGTCGAAAGCGAGTTGTTGCGAGAGAGAAGGTGACAGCAAACTTCGGCGTGGAAATGTGGATGATTGACAGCTCGTGTTTCACTGGAGACTGTGCATAAGGGTGCATATTGGTACTGAAGAGAAGACAGTTATTATTTTTCTTCTGTTGCAATAAAGTTGTTTGTTTTGAAGGCTCCATTTCACAAAGATAGCTGTTATTGTTTCATTAGTCAAATGGTCACCAGTTGTAACAAGTGAAAGCCGCTAATTTAAACATTATTGGTGAGGAGAATATCAACAGTGGAAGAGTGTGTGGAGAACCAACTTTTAGTAGCTAGTAGAATGTACATTATTATTGTACTATGATGAGAACATAATATTTCTGCATTCGGCGTTGCACTTTCATGTTGTGTTATGATGTTGTCGTTGTATATCGGTGGTGATGAAGTTTAAGGTGTAGTCAAGCGAAAAAAGTAAACAATAGCATGCTGGAATCAAAAGCATGTAAGGCTCATTATAAAATCTCTTTTATAGAAATTGGTGGGCTCACCGCAATGTGAATAGTTTTTGCTGCCAAGAGAACACATGATCCAATTGAGCGCATCTGATTGGTTTACTGGGTAATTTGGTGCAACTGTTTGGGGGACAATTTGCACCCCAAAACTAACCAATCAGAGCAATGCTTAAAACATGATTTTTATAGTGGTGTTCTCTGCTACAACTGAACAATTATTAACAAAAGTGAGAGAAAAATAGCTTTTCATTTTGCTTATGTCTATCCATTCTGCTACAATCTCATCCACACATCATCCATTTACACTACATATCCATACTATTGCGTCTTACCTTCACAGTATTTTCTGATATTTTTAATTTTTTCTGGTTAAGTCCCTCCTTTGTGTTCAATTTTCATTGGTTTTTTTTCTACCTTATATTGGTTTTCATGAAGATGGCAACCCTGTGTTAGCTATTTATATGTATATAGTCCCACTAAAAGAATTCTTGTATTCCTTCTACATCTGTGTATCTCATTATTATTTCCTTTCAAAAGTTCTTATCAGTACATCAACACATCAATCATTTCCCTTATATATCCTTAATATCGTTTCTTTTCCTCCATAGGTATTTTCTGCTGTTTCCTTGTTATTCTAGCATTTTTCTAATAACCTTCATGTTAACTTTTTATTGTCCTATTTACCTTATATTCTTTATTTCAGGTTTTGTGGTGACAATGACATGGTATTGTGGAATTCAGTATATTTAAAGATTTACCAGATTTTGAAGAGAGAAAACTGGTTTAATGAAGAATACAAGTAACTAATCTATAAAACCTTGAGGAAGTTGCTTTAATGTTTGAATTAAGATTATAAACAGATTGTGATAATGATATGTAACATGATCAAGCTAAGCCAGAATCTAGTCGCTACACAGATAAAAATCACGTCTCTTATATGCCAGGGAAAACACATTCATATAGTTTAATGCTTTATGAAAAATAATTTTTCATATAAGCTAAAAGCTTAAATGTTTTAAAACTAATAGTTAAACAATTACCAAAAACAGATTTTGTTCTTGCATAGTAATGTTCAGAAAGATAAGAAATTTTATCAGTGCATAATCTCTTATTAAAATTTATCTTACATCAGTAATTTGACCAAACATAAATGTATCCATACTGGTGAAAAGCCATACTGTTTTAATATTTGTGGAAGAGTGTTCTCTCAGCAAGTTTATTTGGCTACACACAAATATATTCATTTACCTGAGAAACCATATCATTGCAATATCTGTGGGAAAACACTTGTTGCAATTGATAAATTAATGTTTGGCAAAAGTATCCACACAGAAGAGAAACTGTATGAATATGGCATTTGTTGTAAAACATTTTTCATAATATCCATTAAATAGACACAATCCCATTAACACAAGTGAAAAGCCATGCTATTTTAATACCTGTGGGAAAACATTCTCTTGAAGGGGTAACATGACTAATCACGGAGGTACTCACAGTGGTGAGAAACCATATTATTGTGATATCTGTGGGAAAACATTCTCTGGTAGTAGTGCATTAACTAGACACATACGCATACACACTGGTGACAACCCTTACCACTGTGATATCTGTGGTAAAAGATTCTGTGTGAGTAATAGATTAACTCAGCACATCCGCATGCACACTGGTGAGAAACCATACCACTGTGATATTTGTGGAAAAAGATTCTCTGGCAAGAGTAATTTATCTAGACACATACGCATGCACACAGGTGATAATCCATACCACTGTGAAATCTGTGGTAAAACATTCTCGGTGAATACTCATTTAACTCAACATGTACGCATACACACTGGTGAGAAACCATACCACTGTGATATATGTGATAAAACATTCACTCAAAATGGTCATTTAATTCAACATGTACGTATTCACACAGGTGAGAATCCATTTCAATGTGATACCTGTGGTAAATCCTTCTCTCAGAAAGGTCATTTAACACTCCATATACGTGGTCATACAGGTGAGAGACCATACACTTGTGATATTTGTGGTAAATCATATGCTGATAATCAGAATTTAAATCGTCACAAACCTGTACACACAGGTGTAAAACCATATAATTGTGATATTTGTGGTAAAACTTACTCTGAGAATAGGAGTTTGACTAATCATAAAAAAAAGGCACATGGACAGCAAGCAATAAAAGAGTTAATTTGAAAAGGTTTTATGAACTGTTACTTCATGAAGGCACAAGGGAATTTCTGTGGGACAGTCAATACAAAGAAAGTTTTTGGAAAACGGACAAACATAAACTGCAGATTTTCATTTTTCTAACACATTCTACATGATAGAACTGAAGCATGGAAGGTAATTGTAAATAAGAAACAGTGCAATGTTTTATAATAAAAGTTCATATAAATATATGAATCTCTCCACTATGTGGTTATTATATTTTTCAATGATTCATTTTGGATTAACTTAAATATCTAGTCTGCTTACACAGACATTTGTCATCATTTTAATGCAATGAACTGTTCTATTTTGTGACATGTATTTTTCTGTCTTTTAATTAAAGTTGTAATAATCTATAAAAACTATTTCATCATTTATTTCTGCAAGAATAAGTTTGTGTATTTAGAAGTAAGGTTATTTGCTGTTAACTTTAATTGAAACATTCTGTCTTGCTGATTATTGCATGCAAAATGTTAAATAATATAAAAAGAGAAGCAGAGCCACAAATGGAGAAGGAAAATCTAGAAGTGCTGATAAATATCTCTCAATGGTATTTGAGAAATACATTTAGACAGAGACTTATAGCATAACAGAGCACTGGATATTGTCAAATTGTAACATGTTACAAGTAAGTGACTAATTGTACAGTTAGAGCAGGACTTGGAGTGAAGCAGTATACAATGGTTGAATAGGGGGATGAAGTTTGAAAAGCTAAGTGACATGTTTAAAAGGGGTAGAAAGTAAAAATGTGATGCAAAAAAATGCATGAATACTTCACTGGATGATAGGTATTACATTACTGTTCCTATCAGAATAAGATTGATAAGGGTATATCCATGTGAACCACATTGTCATTGGGGAGAAAAGTATGTCCAAAGTGACATGGCATGTCAGTATGATCATTATTAAGGTACTTATCAATCTAACTAAACAGACAACCCCACCCATAATTGTTTATCTTTGGCCACTTGGCTCCAGTTTGGCCATATAGCCCTTCTAAAATTATCTTGCTCCATTAATTTCAGGGTACCACTGGAATGCTTATGGTTGTGTTCACCAGTCTGTCACCTGTTGACCTGCTCTGCAGATATCACACGTACTGTTGATGTATATTTAGAATGAGTCCTGCTTTCACTATGCAGCTAGTCGAATTGTAGCATGTTATAGTTTAACACTGTTGAGTATTCTGTTATGCTATAATCCTCTGTCTAAATCAGGGGTCAGCAAACTTCATGGAATAGTTGATAACTTATTCACCACTATCATGTAAATTTGTAAGTATAATTAATAAAAACTTCTTGATTTAAAAACAATAATTCCATTTAATGAAAATACTTGACAAAAACAAAAATTCAGTCATATTATAGTGATATAGTCGGAATGTATAATGTGAAATATGTGTTTGGTGAATACTAGTTATTGCATTGATATTTGGCTGGAAATGAGTGAGCTTTAGCCTTAAATTACCCATGCTCTTCCAGATTCTGTTCATTAATAATTTCAGCATCATTAAAGCTCAGAATCGTTTCTGGTATCTATTGACCACTTTGCCAACCCCTACCCTATACGGGTAGGGATTTAGCCTAGTGAGCTTTAGTCTTAAATTACCATGCTTTTCCAGATTTAGTTTGCTAATCATTCAACACCCTTAACACTTCAAATTGTTTCAGGTGTTTATTGACTCCTTGGATTGCAACATAGACCACATTGCTCCTGGTCTAAATAGTTGGTTCTATTTCCATTGAGACATATCTATCATCTCTTTTTTTCTAATCATGGCTCTGCTTCTCTTTTCATAGTTTTTGACATTTTGAATGCAATAATCTGCAAAATAGCTTGTTTCAAATAAAGTTAACTGTTTACAACAAATCACCCTTCTTAGTAATACACAAAACTATTATTGATGAAAGGAGAGATGAAATAGCTAGTGAACACAAATTGTCTGAAAGGAGAAGTTGTTCTCTGTAGACAAAATACAACAGCAATTAGTATATTCACATTAGAATCTGCCGGAATGTATTAAGAATGAATATGTACTTCGTCATTTTGATTTTTGCAACTTCAATTCAATTAAAAAATTGGGAAAATACAACAGTTCATAGCATTAGAATGTGGAAGTCTTGATTAGTCAGATATTTTCGATGACCTGAGTAATATTCTTTTCTTATTTGGCCGCAGTGTAATGACAAATAAGAAAAGATAAAAAATCAAATATTAATTGTGGTAAATACTAAATTAATACATTATATTTTCTCTTTATCATCGTTTGTACATTCTCATCCCTGATTAACCAGGTATTAAGCTGCACCTCAATAAAAAATGTATTTATCATTTGTACATTTTAGCAGATATCACTGGTAGATTGCTGAATGTCTATGTTGAATTTATTTTGTTACAGAATTGTAGTGAGTCTCCTGGAAACTAAATTTTGTAGTCTACTGGTAATGCAAACTTGTGCTCACACTTTTACTTGATGTGTTAATTGAATTAATTGATAAGAAGTCAGTGATTCGAGTGCTGTTATATCATCAAGAATCCTTCATCTCAGACAATCCAGATATTGGTTTCATTGCATACATTTCTGCACATACAATGTGATTCATTCCACACGATACAGCTTGAAGAACTCACTCTATATATACACATGCAACAAACTCATAGTATATATTCATATAGAGACACACAATGTATAAGTACTCAAATTACAGTTCTGAACATTGCATTGACTGTTGATCAAGAACATTGCACCTTCTTTTTAGTTAACATGGCCTGATACTGAAATATAAACCCTTTTAACATCTACAACATTATCCTGCCAGTTCGTCTTGTCACAGTTAAATACTAGTGATTCCCATTCTGTAGTTTCTATAGAATAATACAATTTGAAACAATGTATCCTGTGTTTTGGCTTCTACATTAATTGAATCTCGGTTTTCCATATTGCCATATAATAGTAAATTCAACAGTTGCAATGAACAGCTTGATTATGATACACCTGGGCAATTTAGAGTTCCAGACCTTCTGTAGTTTGTGACAGGCTGTCTATGCTTGTGCCTTCCTGAACTGGAAGCAGCCAAATTAGTCTTGTGGAAACCACTTCATCGTGATGTAAGAAGAGGGACAACATCGACAACTTAATTGCAGACACTGGTCTAGAATGTATCCAGGACCTTGGGGCAGTGATGTTGGACCGAGTGGACTTTGTTGCTGCGACCCAGGTTGGAACCCCTGCCATAATAAAAAATAATTCCATATTGGTAACCCCGATATGCTGAACAATATTGACAGTATTACCATTATTAAAGATAACAAACCAAACAAAAATAGAATAGCACAGAAGATGAACATGCTGCCATCAGTTTTCCCAATGTTAGTGACTGCTTCATACCAACTTACTTTTTAATGCAAGGATTTTATAACTACACTTACATTTGCACATTAAACGTTTAGTTGCCTGTACTGGGGCAATTTTATAATTAATTGCTGTTCATTTTGTTACCATCAATTTGGAAGGGGAACATTGTAGTAAATCTCTCCTGAAAGAGGATAGGCTGCATCTCATGACCTCTGTAATGCAAACTTGCACACTTGATGCATAAATTAAGTTCTCATCCAGTCAGTGATTAGTGTGTTGCAATATCAATAGGTGTATCTAATTACTGACATCCCCAGTTGCCTTGATTGTATACATTGTGACACACAGAATATGGTCCATTCTATGCATGATGCCATGTGATGAACAGATATTTCTGCACATGCTGTCAACAGTACTGACTATTCTACAAACTTTGCTATATGGCACACATAAAGACACAATTTTCAAACTTGCCTTCAAATTGAAAGTGCATATTAACTGAACTGTCACATCATACATATATTCACATTTGTATAAATGCGAGTATACATACAGACTGACTAGTATGTGCACGTCCATATATATGTATATATACGCATATACATGCACACACACATACAGACTCCATGTATATATAAACACACACACATACATTTTTATCATCATCATCATCCTTTAATATCCATTTTCCATGCTGGCGTATACAGACATATATACTTAATTAACATGCTGGGTAGTAGAATGTTGTATTCAATGCATTACATAATCTTTACAGTTAACAAGCATCATTTTAATGTCTACTTTTCCAAGTTTGCATAGGTCAAATGTTATTTTTTGAGGCAAATTTTGTACGGCCAGGTGCCCTTCCTCTCACCAACCTTTACCTGTTTCCAAATAAAGTAATATTTTCCTATGCACAAACATATTTTCGCAGAATGTTGGAAATGATAGACTGCGTCGAGAGTCCTGTTGCAAGAAGCAGCCGCATCGAGTCTGAGTCCTGTTCCAAGAAGCGGCCGCATCGACAGACCTGTTGCAAGAAGCGACTGTGTTGAGAGCCCTGTTGCAAGAAGCAGCTGTCGAGAGCCCTGTTGCAAGAAATGGCCACGTCAAGAGTCCAGTGCCGGTGCCATGTAAACAGCACTAGCACTGAGAGTCCGGTGCCGCTGGCACATTAAAGCACCCAGCACACACACTGTAAAGTGGTTGGCATTAGGAAGGGCATCCAGCCGTATAAACCAAGCCAAATCAGACTGGAACTTGGTGCAGCACTCCGGTTTGCCAGCTCCGGTCAAATCGTCCAACCCCTGCCAGCATGGAAAACACATTAAAGCATGATGATGATGCGATGTCAAGACAAGGAGACACAAATACATAGATAGATAGATAGATAGATATCTGGCTTCTTTCATTTTGCATCGACTAAATGTACTCACAATGCTTTGGCTGGCCCAGAGCTATAATAGAAGACACTTGCCAAAAGTGTCATGCAGTGAGGACTAAACCCAAAACCATGAATTTGAGAAGAAAACTTTTCAACTACACAACCACACTTGTGCCTATATTCCTTGATTTATAACGTTATTGCAATAGTGCATAATTGATATTTGTAATAAATACGCCTGCATAAACTAGAACCTAAAAGTAACTTACTGTGACTAGTTCCAAAAGATCAAACAACATCTGTACAACAAGGAAAAGAGCGAGAGAGAAAAAAAAGGCTTTTAAACATCTGCAGTGGAACTTTGTGAGTGATCAAGTTGCAATGGTGTGACGAAAATTTTGACACCTCTAAAAGAAAAGTGAATATAATAATTAGTGTGTTTTTTTATGGCTAAACAGGCTCTTCAGCGCATAATTCAGTTTCAACACACGATCTGAAATTGAATCACTTATCAAACAAATACAACTCCGAAATCATGAAATATACAATTCCAGCATAAGTACTCTATTTGTTTAATGACGACGTTTGGAAATATAACTTTCAGGTACACATCTTAATATGGGTAGGTATATTGGAAAATAGAAAGGAAGAAGAAGAAGAGAGAGAGGGAGAATCTATTTTTACGAAAATACGGCTGAAGATTTGATGGATTAGGTTTGCATAGAAATATATGACTTGGGTTCTGTGAAATCAGTAAAAATAGTTTACTGAACAGATAGTAAGTATATTGTGTCTGTATATATCCATAGATCAAATTATCTCTCAATATTATAACACCAAATAACGAGAAAGAGAGAAAAAAAACAGTAAGTTGATATATTGTAAGTAGCTAATTGTTCCTAATGGAAACGTCTCCGTTGTAACATTATGATGTATTTATAGCGAGGTGTTATTTACGTTCAGGTTTAATCTCTGTTTAGATGTAAACATTAATAATATTTAATTTTAGAAACTATTTACCAAACATGGTGACATTCAAGTATTTGTTACTGTCTGTGACAGATTGTTGCATTAATAACAAATTCTTTTTGTTTTGCTCTTTAAATCGAATCAGTTTGTTCTCAGCCTCGAAATATTTTGGAACATTCAGTTTCTGTTTGACTTAGTCTCTACCATTATCTTTTATCATTTACTTGTTTCAGTCGTTAGACTGCGGCCAAGCTCGGGCACCGACTTGAAGAATTTTTAGTCGAATGAATCCACCCCAGTATTTTTGTTAAAGCCTGGTACTTATTCTATCAGTCCTTTTTGCCGAACCGCTAAGTTAGGTGACGTAAACACACCACACCGGTTGTCAAGCGATCGTTGGGGACAAACACACACATATATATATACATTACACGACGGGCTTCTTTCAGTTTCCGTCTACCAAATCCATTCTCAAGGCTTTGGTCGGCTCGAGGCTATAGTAGAAGTCACTTGCCTAAGTGGGACTGAACCCGGAACCATGTGGTTGGGAAGCAAGCTTCATGTTCTGTGCTTATTCATTTTAACGAAACATAGAAACCTTAAAGCGCAGAAACGTTTTATACATAAAAAATATTTGTGTAAAGTGATATGGAAAACATTTGTCCTCAATCTTTTTTTTCTTGTTTTGTATAAAAGTCACTTTACTGTTAATTTGTGCATTTTGGCAATCGCCTGTTGTGTATTACTGAATATATTTGTTTTTAACTGATTCTGTCATAAAATCCTTGAATGGTAAATGAATGAGATGGTAAATAAAATACTCGCTTGGCCCATGTTTCTTTCATCTCTGTATTTAGTACCCACCCAAGTATATTTGGCATACCGCCACATGTGTGCACCCCCACCCCCGGACTTTGGTTTCTCATAACTTCCAGAAAAATGGATATTTTTTAATTAAATTTTCAATAATTACGTTTCAGATGGTGTAGATTCCGATTATATCAGAATTTGTTGTGACAAAATGTTTTTCGTGAGTGGGTAGAGGCGTTTCGGAAAATTCACACGAGTCGGCTTTGTTTCCTCATAACTTTCAGAAAAATAGTTATTTTGTAATGAAATTTTCGGCGAAGGTAAAGCTTAAGCACTCCCTCCCTTCCGTTTTTTGGGGGGTTTTTTCAATAATTTCTTCGGATTCCTATATTATCGATTTAGGAGACTACGATTTTGCCCAAAAAGCAAGTTTTCAAAATTTTAATCCCCACCTCCCCATCCCAATTTCTTAATTTTTTCACTTCTTTTCGAAATTTTTAAAAATCTATGTAGAAAAATAGGGAGACTCGTAATCTCCGTATTTTTCTACGTGGATTTTAAAAATAAATCGAAAAAAGTGAAAAATTAAGGATATTGGGGTGGGGAGGGGGGAAATTAAAATTTTGAAAACGTGCTTTGGGGGCAAACCTGGAAATTTTTTTTTTTTAATTTTAATTTTTCTTAGAAAACACCCTATTTCATCCACCCACCACCTCCCCGCTTTCGAAAAGCTAAAAACTCCGAATGTTTCACTTTCGTCTGATGTGTAGATTTTTCCTGAAACAGCAGACGAAAAAATATCAAACCACCACCAGAAAACCCCACACGTTAGAAACAACAGCTAAACGACCCTTTTTTTTCTTCTTTTTTAAAAATTAAAGATAAACGACGTAATCACCAGCAAAAAAGAATTTCTTTAAGGTGTTTTATATATTTTGTACATTTCTGAAAAAAGTTCATTTGAAGATCAGGTTTTTAAATCAGCTAATCACGAATTACGTCACAATTGTATTGAACTATGTTTATCCGCAACCAACTTAGGGGTGAAAGTGTGTTGTGAGTGTGTACAGAGAAGTTTTGTATCAAAAGAAGTTATTTTAACATACTTTTCTTAATTCCAAAATAAGAAAAATTTGAACAATACTTTCAACATTGGACTTGACCCATGATAGTTGATAAAAACAGTTTTCCTTTTCTCTTGTTTTTAAAGACAAACGACGTAATCACCAGCAAAAAAAAATTTCTTTCCGGTGTTTTATATATTTTGTACGAGTTTTGAAAAAAGTTTTTAAATTCCAAAATAAGAAAAACTTGAATAATACTTGCATGATTGTTGATCCCCTAAGATCAACAATCTGTGCGCGTGTATGTGTAGGAATAGAGTGGGGTGGAGATGGGTTGAGCATGCAGAAAAAACATTTATGGAAATGTACACATAAATATTGTATTAAAATAAGTTATCTTCACATACTATGTTTGCAATTCTCTATATAATTGATAGCAAAGTGTGTATAAAATGAAATTAAATGTAGGTTTAGAAACATATCGATCAAGTTAGTAAAGTTTTAACATTTTTGTGGCAACATATCCTCTCCATACATTGTAATCAAAAATTGAATTTGGAAGAGAGTTTAATTTTGGCAGTGGTGAGGAAAACATTTGTTTCATTATCACAATTGAAAAGAAATTCCAAGGAGTAACAACGCACAAGTCGATAATTTCTCAATATTCTTTCAAGTAACTTTTTGACTATTTTTGTCTTTGACTTGCTAATTTTTCAGAGGATTAAAGACTTGAAATCTTTTATTGGAAATAGATTGTCCAAAGTTTGAAATGGCCAAGCAATTATCGAAAGATAATTTCCTGCAGTATCTAAAGGAGAATAGATTAATCTCAGAAAATAAGACATGTTCATGTCATAATGAAATGTCCCTAATGCCTTCTCAGCGTGCAACAGATGGTGTTATTTGGAGATGCCGCAGTTGTAAAAACAAATACGGTGACAATCCGTAAGAACACCCTCTTTCCTTTGAAGAATCCAACTGTCAGTGTATAAATGTTTTAATAGAATTGGCATTCCTACAGATGTGTACCCCTCCCCCCGACTTTGTTGCCTCATAAGTTCCAGAAAAAGGGATACTTTTTAAAAGAAATTTTCAACAAATACTGCTTAGAAGCTGTAGATTGAGAGTATGTAGAGATTTGTTGGAAAAAATTTTTCCGAGGACTTGGGGAGAGGAGTTTCGGAAAATTCACACAACCCGACTTTTTCCCCTCATAACTTTCAGGAAAATGGGTATCTTTTGATGAAATTTTATACAAAAAACTTTCAAACGCCATAGATTACGTACGTTTACAAATAAATTCGTTGGCAAAAGTTTTTGCACGAGGGCGGGGGGGGGAGAGTTTCGGATCAGACGGCCCACACATTTGAATTTCTCCGTTTTGACGGTGATGTTTCCAATTTGTTTTTTTTTTCCTCACCATAGCCTTTGGAATGATGGGAGGCATTTTTTATGGGAAAAAAAAAAACCAATTTTGAAAATTTATGATTTTGTTTTTCACTCCCGTCACCACCCCACTCCGGACCTTTTTTGGCACTACGCACTTAAAACCCATGGGTGAAACCTTTTCGGTTACAAGAAAAAAGTTTTCTTTTCAGAGGATAAAAGTGTGATTTAAGGGAGATTTGACTGTCGTTTTTAACACATCCCAAGACCACCCTCGTTTCTTTCTCACTCAAATTTCTTTTATCTTTTACTTGTTTCAATCATCAGACTGCGGCTATGCTGGAGCACCGCCTTGAAATTTTACTCGAATTAATCGACCCCAGTACTTATTGTTTCAAGCCTGGTATTTATTCTATCGATCTCTTTTGCCGAACCACTAAGTTACGGGGACGTAAACTAACCAACACCGGTTGTCAAGTGGTGGTGGGGGACAA
>JAOPUL010006364.1:18553407-18564475 GCA_027564515.1 Octopus rubescens | reverse complement strand
AATGTCCGTAAGAAATTTTGATTTATTTACTTTTATTTTCATGGCGTGTGTAAGCCGTTCCGATAAGAAAACGAGAATATATGATATTTTGTTTGTATTTATAACAGCCCACTACTTACGCAAAGAACGAACCTTAGCCACTTACACACAAATCTTGTTATTACTACCACACTCAGTTAAAATTAACATTTTATTACAAACAAAATATCATCTATTCTCGTTTTTTTTTGGGTTTTTTTTATACATCGGAACGGCTAACACACGCCATGAAAATAAAAGTAAATAAATCAAAATTTCTTATGGACATTCGACAGACATTAACCGAAAATTTATTACGGAAATTGATATCAAAGACTATTCTACCGGTGTCTTTTGCTGAACCGCTAATGTTACGGAGACATAAACACACCACCATCGGTTGTCAAACGGTTGTGGGGGGACAGCCACAGACACATAGATATTTACATACATATATATATATAAAGTAAACACAAATGATGTTTAAAATTTACGACAGCTGTTTCAGTATAAATTTATTAATGCATTCAGTGAAAATTACATCATAGCATACAATCTACCATCATCGGGTAAAATTTCAAACAGGTGAGATTTCTTACATCGATCTGGACAAATCCAACGTCAGATGAATCAGTGACTCATTCAAACTTAACCCTTTCATGCCGTATTCCTGGAATAGGTTAAACGTCATCTCTGTCAGATTCCCAGTTAAGTAGTAATGAACAACACACACAGAAAAAGATGCAGCAGATTCTGTTCATTAGTTTGCCTGCAATCGTTACTCTTGAGCTGTATATGGAACTATTTATTTTTTTGGCCCGGGAGCCCAGGTGGAGGGTAAAGTTAGACACAGGGGCCCTAGTCTGAGAGGGTTAGCATTCGAATATATATGATAATTAGGTGTGGCTTAAAACGGGCAAATAAGAAGCAAAGAGATTAAACAACCATACTTTGGAGTATATCTGCGTATGTATGTATATATATATATATATGTGTGTGTATGTATATATATCCATGTATGTATTATATATATGTGTGTGTGTGTATATTGTACTTAAGTGGGTAGAATAGGACAAAGGTTGATGACAGGTTTGTGTTTTCTGTCAGCCAGAACCACATAAATTATCTCCTTTAACTGATAAAATACCTGCTTAATTTTGATAACCTTTTAATTACAACTCATGGCTACAACATGTCTGTGGATTCTTGCATTATTTCAGTGCCAGTGTTAACCATTAACTAATTTAGATAAGCAAAATTAAATAGTATGGTTGTTTGATCTCATTGCTTTTTATTCTCCCCTTTTAAGCCACACCTAATTATTCTATATATTCAACTGTTAAGTTTGAGCTACTGATCCAACAAATGCTGGATTTGTCCAGATCGATGTAAGAAATCTCACCTGTTTAAAATTTTGCCTGATGATGGTGGATTATATGTTATGATGTAATCTTTTATGAATGCATTAATAAAATTCTACCGAAACAGCTGTCATAAATTTTAAAAGCCATTTGTGTTTACTTTTTATACTTACGACACACCAAAGACCAACCCCAGAGTGAGATCTATGGTTTAAATTGGATTTGGTACTTGCATATCTACAGTATCCTACCAACATTTGATACCTTCAATGTTGTTTATCTCACTGTCAGCTCTATGTTATCACACCTAGTCATTTCTGGCATCCTACATGTTGATGCGCCTAGATTCTAATGAATTCTTATAACTAAATTATATATATATATATGCTGGATTTCCATCTACCAAATCCACTAACAATGCTTTGGTCAGTCTGAGCCTATAGTAGAAGGCATATGGCCAAGGTGCCACCCAGTGGGACTGAACCCAGAACCATGTGGTTGGGAAGCAAACTTCTTACCACACAGCTACACTTGTGCCTATTAATAGAGGACATCATCATCATCATCATTTAACGTCTGTTTTCCATGCTGGCATGGGTTATTTAATGAAAATCAACTCAGTTTTATATCTTCTAGCAGACATCCACTTATACTTTATCAAAGTAGTGTACAATTTTATTGTTGCACACAACTTATCATCTATGATATTAGTCATTGATTAATATTGTTTTATTCTCATTTGATAATCATTTCTAGTTATAGTTTTTTTTCTTTTTAGTGTTTCTTGCATCAAATGAGATAAAACTAACTGGATTATTACTTTTCATTAAAATCTATGTTCATGAGTTATCTGTTTGTAAATACACCTATTAAAAAACATTCTACTCTTCTTTCTACATTAGTGTATTCCATTATTATCTCCTTTCCAAAGTCCTCGTCCAAATATCACATCTTCCATTTACAGATATTCATAGTATTGTGTCTTTCTTCTGAACATTTTATCTGTTCTTTCTTTGTTATTCTTACATTCAGGATCTCTTGTCAAGATTTACCTTCCAAATAACTTTTGTGTTAACTTTCCATTGTCTTTTTTACCTTATATTATTTATTACAGGGTTTGTGGCGACATTACCAATTCAAGAAATTTGTCACATTTTGAAGGTTGACATTATCAAGAACACAAGTAACTATTCTCTATAACCTAAAGTTGCAATGAAATTTAAATGAAGTTTATAAACAAATTATAATAAAAACAAAATTAAGATTTTCTTGATTTATCTAGGTGTCTCTTAGGAACTGAAGTCTGTTTACTTGTGGCTTTTAATTCCAAAATTGAACTCTAGGGGGGAAAAACTGTCCTAATAAAATATCTTGAAACTGTTTCTTTATGACCGAGACATATTCAGTTTTTGTCAGATATCACTTATTAATTTAAAAGAAAATACATTGTAACTTCAGTATTTATTAAGAGGATTCAAGCAATTTATTATTCTCCATGGAGGTATTTGACAATGACAGAATATTTTAGAATATTTGTATGGGAATTATGGAGAATAAACTGTCTGCGAGTCAGGTTTGTGATCTGACACAGCCTGAATCTAGCGACATATCTAATCAGACATATGAAGATACAGAGAAGGTATATTACCTTGAGAATGATATGAAGACATTCACACAATCTGATACTTTATTTAAGCCAAAATTACTTCATACAAGTTCAAAGCTTAAATATTTTAAAATTTATAGTAAAACAATTACTAAAAACAGCTCTTTGTCTTTGCATAAAAATGTTCAGAAGGATAAGAGAGTTTACCAATGCATAATCTGTGACAAAACTTTCTTTGACAGCAGTAATTTGACCAAGCATAAACGTATTCATACAGGTGAAAAACCATACCACTGTGATATTTGTGGAAGATCATTCTCTCAGCAAGGTCATTTGACTACACACAAATATACTCACTCAGGTGAGAAACCATATCACTGTGATATCTGTGGTAAAAGATTCTCGCAAAGTGATAAATTATCTCTTCACAAACGAACTCACACAGGAGAGAAACCATATCAATGTGGTGTTTGTGCTAAAACATTTTCACGAAGGTCTTATCTGAAAAGACACAAATACACTCACACAAGGGAAAAACCATACAGCTGTGATGTCTGTGGGAAAACATTCTCTCAAAGAGGTAATATGACTGTTCACAAACGTACTCACACTGGTGAGAAGCCATACCATTGTGATATCTGTGAGAAAACATTCTCGGAATATAATAAATTGACTCGTCATCAACAAGTTCACACAGGAGAGAAACCATACCACTGTGATGTCTGTGGGAAAACATTCTCTGAGAGTACTGGATTAACTAGACATATACGCATGCACACTGGTGAGAAACCATACCACTGTGATATCTGTGGGAAAACATTCTCACAGAATGGTCATTTAACTCAACATGTACGTATTCACACTGGTGAAAATCCATACCACTGTCATATCTGTGGTAAAACATTCTCTCAGAGAGGTCATTTAAAACTTCACATACGTGGTCACACAGGTGAAAGACCATTCAGTTGTGATATCTGTGGTAAATCATATGCTGATAATCAGAGTTTAACTCGTCACAAACCTGTTCATGCACACAAATAAGAAACTATCATGAAATCAATGGCAAAATATCCATTCCGTATGGCAGCTTTACTAATCACAAATAAAATGTCATGGAACATGAAAAATGGGTGAAAGTAAAGTTTATATAATGTTATATTACTTGAATTATTTGAGAATATTTTGTAACATTTTAAAGAAAATTATATATCACAATGTTGTAATATATTGCTAACTTTCTATAACACTTGTTTTATCAGATGCCAGCCAGAATGTCTATTTGGTTGAGAAAAGTTTCAATAAAATATTCACACACAACTTATTAAAAATAATTTAACTGATTTGTTGTTTTCTTATTGTGTTGTTTTATGTCTCTCAAACATGAAAAATCTCATGTTTGAGAAATGTCTTGCATTGGGTTCTCTCAAACTAGATATTTTTTTTTCTTTTTAAATTTTTCCAGAATGTTCTGGAAAAGTGTTAAATAAAATTGATGTGAATGTAGATTCTAAAAGAAAAAACTACATCTCACATATGCACACTCATAACACATACATATATATGCATGTATGTATTTATTTCACATTGAAATGTCTTGCAAATAATTTAAATGCTGATTTTGTTCCATAGTTTAGTAGAAATATCAATTTTATGTGCATAGTAGAATATGTCTTTGATTTTATTTCATAGTCAAGCATAACATACATCCTAGCAGAATATTATTACAGATTAGTAATATCTGTGTATCAAAGTGAGTTTGTATAAACTGTGTATGCATCCACAAAGTTCTGTATAAACTGTCTCCACATACATATATGGTGTGATGACCCAGCTAATACAATAATTAGAAACAGAATGAACCTAGGCAGTTTAGGTTTCTGTTTCAAAGAGGTATTACCAAAAAGCTCTGCCTAATGAGACAATCACAGGAGACCTACTTAACAAGGAGTAAGCCCTGGTACCTACCATACAACGACCTGGAAAAATTCTTTGATAAAGTTCTTTCATAATCTGGATGTTGCTAAGGAAACTAGGGTTATTTAACAATATTGAAATAAAAATAAAAGTGGTCTGTCATTTTCAAGTCAACAATTGTTTAACAATAAAGGTGGAAATGGAACAAGATGGGTGCAAAAAAAAGAAACTAACAGACAACATTGGCAAATGTGAATTATGTTATAACTGGTTCTATAAGACAATGTTCTGCTCATGTTAGTGATTTAGTTGGGCAGCTTATTTATGTGTAGATGAGAATGAATGAATGAATGCATCTACCATTTTTCAGATGAGTAGCAATTACAGTCATTCACATTGTCCAATAGTTAATAACTTCATAGGATGCCTGACTGAGTTTGTTTCTCTCTTGTCTGTCTGTAACTGAGGGACCATCTATCATTCACTCCTTTCTTCTTACAAAAGCTCAGTTAAATCAAAGCTTGAGGGATTTTCAATCAACAACTTTTAATTTGTTAATATTTTTGCTGATATATCAATCTGAATTTGATGTGTAGTTATTGAGCATCATTGCTTAGTTTTTTTTTATAACTTCATCACAATTTGAAAGATTCTGTTGTTTACATAAACCTTCTAATTGAGAAAAAGCAGTTGGAATTCAAGTTGAGGCAGAGGCTTGCTACAGGTAGATGAATGGCTTGTGATCACCATGAAACTGATATAGAGAGGGGATGTCAGCAAGATGAGAGACATGAGTACAATAACAAATTTAACATGTGAGTAGAGATCCACTAAGGTTCTCTCCTCACTCTACCTTTTATTCACTTAGTTTTTTTAGGCTGTAAACAGAGGAGTTTAAGGCAGGCTCTGTAGGAACTGTATATGTTAACTTAATTCATATAGCTGAATCTGTCATAAATTTAAAGAAGGAATTCCAGAGATAGAATAGATACCCCTATTTTGTAAGCATATTTTGTGGAAAAAAAGCAAATTTACTATCTTTCATTATACACTTATTGAAAGATATTTTAAAGTGTTTTTGTGTGGAAAGAATGTATGATTCTGTACATATAAATATGATGTTGTGACATACTGGAATAAAGTATGAAACCATACATCATCGTCATCATAATTTAACATCCATTTTCTATGCTGGCAGGGGTAGGATGGTTTGACAGGATCAGGCAAGTCAGAAGACTACCCAAGCTCTGTTGTCTGTAACAATTTAATATTATTCAAATGAAATTTACATTAATACAGTTGATTCCTTGGAATCAGTAGAATAGAACAAAAACAAGGAAAAGGAAGAAATGTAAAGAAAAAAGGGTGGAGCAGCACATGTCCCAGGACGGGGGTATTCAGCCATGCCCCGTCATAAATACCGTGGTGGTGTTGCCATGGATAATGGCCAGTGACACTCGTTGCTGTAGCCACGCTATCTCGTGGGGTTCATTTATCCAGCAGGCCACAGCAATCCTATTTTGCAGAGGAAGTTTATGGTATGAGGACCAAGAACACCAGACGTCTTGACAGCTACTGGCATGAACTGATAGCGGCCAGCAATGTGGACCTACCTCTCCACCACGTTGCGACACCGGGATTTGCAGCAGAAGCTGCAAAGTTAGTGCTGGAGAATGTCGCGTCACAGATTAGGGATCTATCTCCCTCGTTTCTATGGCTGGATGCCCTTCTTAACGCCAACCATTTTACAGAGTGTACTGGATGCTTTTTACGTGGCACCAGCAGCAGTGATATCACCAAGTAACTTGCAGGACAAGACCCCTCAACTGGAGGGAGTAGTATTGAGGGACAGAAAAGTGTCTTGCATTAGAAGAAAGACATGGCTACTTCAGATGATGATGTGAAAGAGAGGGGGCAGATGCATACACCCAATCTATATAGTGATGTATTTAGTGAAGTGGACCGGGGATTGGAGAGGTTAAGAAAGTGAGTGAGTTCACTAAATTTTGAAAGAAGAGTGGAAGCTAGAGGTGGGAGAAGAGAAGAGAACAGGGGCATATTGTGTGCAGGTAGGTAGGTGGAAACATGAGGGAAAACAGCAACGGTGAGTTGTGGGAGAGGGGTCATGGACATGGATTTTACTTTGCTGGACAGGTCTTCTCAAGCACAGCATGTCGCTAGTTGTATTGGTCCTTTTTCTTCTCTGTGAGGCTCAACATCTGAAGATCATTTCTCACAACTTCATCCCACATCTTCCTGGGTCTTCCTCCTCCACAGATTCCCTCCACATTTAGAGATCTGCACTTTTTCATGCAGCTGTCCTCATCCATACACATCACATGACTATACCAGCACAGTCTTCTCTCTTGCACACTACAACTGATGCCTCTCTTATACCCAATTTTCCTCTCAAAACATTTACATTTTGTCATAGTTACACACTGATATTGCACATCCAGCGGAGCATGCAGGCTTCATTTCTTTCAAGCCGTCACATGTCCTCTGTAGTCACAGCCCATATTATAAATTAACTACTGTGACTGGTAGATGTGAGTACCACTTGTGCTTGAGCTGATTTGATAACTGCTAGGAACTGTATATGACTGCTGATGTTGGGAGCTGGCTGTTATTTCTGGCGTCGGAGGTCAACAGTTGTACATAGAAGAAAATGAAGAAATCTGTTTAGGTTTTTACGAACACACTTTATTTCTTGTGAGAGAGTTTGGATGTTATAGTAATTGGTGCAATTGAAATAGTATTACAACAAATGCTGAGAGAGTTTAAATGTTGTTGTAATTGAAATAGTATAGAAAAGTTCGTTATGTTGAAATCAGTTCAGTGTTGCTATTGGTAGTTCGTTGTAATGCCATTAACTAGATTCAGCCGCTGCTCATGTCGTCTGCCGGTTGTCTTTGCTACAATCGAAGGCTCTCTCTGGGTATGGTGCTCGCGTGTGTTGATTTTATACCGATTGAGTGACTCAGAAAGGAAGGTGCCAAAACTGCTATTAGGCGATCACGTGGGCAATATTTTTTCCAGGCGAAATCGCAATTGGTCGGGTTTGCTGATCATGTGAGCAACATTCCAGAAAATCGCAACTTCGGATGAATGCTGAATATTCTCACTACACTACGTTATGGGACTACCGTATTTCAACTTTATCTTCTTTCAGATCAACTGTATAGTTGTTTATGTTTTGGTTAAGATAATGTAAAACAGAACTTAATTCTTGTATTTCTGGCTGTGAAGTTTTATGTAACCACAATTGGCCACCAGTTTGCGATAATTTGGCTTGTTTCCAATATTCTATTATTAGTTACAATTATTGAATAATATAATATTTTATTGAATCACAATTTAATTACAAGGAAAAAAAGAAAACAAGGGGACAGGATTAAGCAATGGACCACACATTCCAGAACAAATGCCGTGCTCAGCCGGGTCCCACGGTGAAGGCGTTGTCACGGAGAATGGTTAAAGACACTAGCTGTAGCAGCCACTCCACCTCGCGGGGCTCATTTCTCAGACGATCCGCCGTTATCCTGCTTTTGCGGAGGAAATCGGTAGTGTGGGATCCGAAAGCACCTGACGTCTCGACGATGACCGGCACAAACAAATAGCAGCCGGTCAGACCCCTGTATTTATTTATTTTTCTCACTTCTGCATTATTGTACGAAACAGACATATACTTATCCGGCTCCCTAGCCTAGGATACTCCGTCTCTCATCCGTAATACGGCCGCATATGATGCAGGACAATGTTTTGATACATTAAAAATTAAGAAGGAAAACGCGTCTTATACGCCGGCACGTACGGTAATTGAAAGGGAAATCCTTTTACGAAAATACGGCTGATAGATATCTGCTGAAAACTATATAAGTTTGTTCAAATCTTGTAGCATGTCAGTCGATGTTTATAGATCTGTTCATCTCTATATTATTGCATCAAATATGGAGAAAAGACAGAAAGAAAACAGTAAGTTGATATGTTGTTAGTAGCAAAGTATTGAATATAATGTTTTAGTAGTTCTAATGCTAACATTACTGTCGTAACAACCCGTAATTTGTTTTAATGTGAGGTGTTAATTTGCATTTATGTTTAATCTCTATTATCAGTTTATGTTCACTTTTAGATATTCTTTACCAATATTAAACATGGTAACTTCTAGTATTTGTTTATTAGTTATCACAACGTTCTCCGTTTTTTCCTTTCATTGTCATTTGAGTCTTACTTCAGCCAAATCAGTCCGCTTTTATTTCTGATGTCCAGAGAAGTGTTCTGTTTCATCGAGTTCTCTACGTTTGTGTATAGGTTTATCTTGTGTCTATGCTTAATTATTGTATTTTAACGAGATATCATTACACCAAAATGCTGTGGAAACATTGAATATAATTACACCCAATCGTTGATTGTACCTTCTCGTGTAATTTCTAATTAGACGTGTTAGTCAACATATCAACTTACAAAAATCAAGTGAAAATTATTTTAAGATTTGCACATCTTTTAGCATTCACATATATGTTTAATCGTAGTGCACGCTGTTGCTGTCATACGCGTAATCTATATCATAATATCCATCATAGAATTTTCAGGCATCAGTTTCAATTTTGATATGTTCTAATGTCGCAACTCTTCTGTCTTTTCTTTTGCCTTTCAACATCGACACACTACAGTCAACGAAGCACTGTTTATGCAAATCGAACTAATCGGCTCAGCAAACATGTATTTATATCGTCGAGCAGTATGTATATTACTGATTATGACATACAACTGGTCAGTATCTTACCGTTGGTTTCGTGCCAACTGTTGCACTTGACGATATTGACGACTCTTCAGACATGATGGCCGGAACCAACGCTGAGTCGGATATACAGTTTATATTGGATTTGGTACTTATATATATACCTGCAGTACACTACCAACACATGACACCTAATAGTTGTTTTTACCTCGCTGGGAACTCAATGTTATGCTACCTAGCCAGTCCTGGCATTCTATGTGTTGATGTGCCTATATTCTAATGAATCTTGTAACTAATCTATGTGTGTTGATGTCACAGGAATTTATAAACTTCAAGAGAATGTGAACTCTTTTTTGGGGGAACGATGGATCTCGAATAAGATACAGCTATAAATAATAGCCTGTAAATATTGGGTTAAAAATCCCTTTCGATAGAAATGGTTAAAAGCTGCCCATTGGACTCAAACCCTCATTTCCTGTAAACATATATACCTACAGGCTTACCTGTACGTGCCAGTTTAAAGGATATGTAACTAGATATCCTACTGATCTATCATGGTATTCCATCCAGTAAATAAAAAAGAAATATGACCTGTTTGGCACTGAAATGTCCCTGTTATGGATCAGATACTTGAATTCTAAAATTTCTTAAAAGTATTGACTGGCGATAGAGGAATTACCATTCCTTCTTTTTTCAACATGACCACTTGCTTTCTGGTCAGTGACGAAAGCAAGTTCAATTTGGTTGGCTCCAATTGTAGACAGTATGTGAGACATCATAAAGGTGAAAGATTGCTCCTTAAATGTGTGAAGAAATCATTGAGGTTTGGAGGTGGAATGATTTCTGCAGCAGCCTTTGATTCGGATCCATAGTAATGTGAATGCAGCATGTTGTGCCAGCTATGAGGTCATCTCCAACTCATCAGCCTATCTTTATGCAGGATAATGCGCCATGTCACAGTGCTAAAATAGTTAAGAAAGTGTTTGAAGCTGAAAACATTACTGTGATACGTTGGCCAGCTCAGAGCCCTGATCTTAATCCCATTGAAAACTTATGGAAGATACTTGGTGATAAGATCAGAGAGCACTAACGTGCTAATGTTACGATTTTGTGGGAAAAACTTCAGGAAGAATGGAATAAAATTACGTCAGAATAATGTGAAAAATTGGTCAAATCCTGTGGGCAGAGAAGTGCTGAAATCATTAAATATAAAGGAATGTACACATCTTATTAATATATTCCATTCTATACTGGGCACGAAAGCCTGGAATTTTGAGGGAGGGAAGTAGTCGATGTTATCCACCCCAGTTCGTAACTGGTACTCACTTTATTGACCCCGGAAGGATGAAAGGCAAAGTCGACACCGGCGGCATTTGAACTCAGAACGTAAAGTCGGAAGAATTGCCGTTAAGCATTTCTCCCGGCGTG